>CAKOAT010170710.1:392910-450689 GCA_932364175.1 Eruca vesicaria subsp. sativa
AAGCTTCTTTAAAAAAAAAAAAAAAAAAAAAAAAAACAAATAGTGAGCATCTTTCCTACATTACACCATTACTAAAACATACTGCAACAGTTTTTGTCAAATAGTTTGATTGTTTTCTCATATAATCATTTGATTTATACTCTTTCGTATGACCTGGAACACAATATGGGTTTCGAATGTACTTCTGGTTGTTTTGTATAAGCAGAAAGACAAGCCTTCCTCTGCTTTAGAGTAAGTTCATGGACACCTACTTTGTTTCTAACCAAAGGTGATGATAGCGTTCATGAACTTAATCCTTATATGATTTATGTTGGTATGAATAAGATCTAGGCTGTGCAGCGTTGATAGTTCATGTGGTAATTGTGCAACTTTGTTAAATTCCCCCGTAAACTCTTAAAAGGACAGGTACTGATAACTTTCCCTGCTGATATACATCTTCAGTTGTCCAATTTTTATGATCGTTAATGGTTGATTTCTGCAGAACATGTCCTAAAAAGATCAGTCAATACTAGCCCATCAAAGAGCTTGATATCATGTTAAACCAAGTGAGTTAAAACCCGATCCACCTGTGCCTTATCGATATTGAGGAAAGTTCGAATCTTTGTTTTGTTTATAGACTGTTTTAGATAGATGTAGGAGTTTATGTAGATATAATTTCAGGCGTGAATCCAGTAACTTTGCATTACCTCAGCAGGTTTAAAAATACATAACAAACACTAGAAAAAAAAGTTAGTATGTACATTACCTTACGGTCATTTTTCATTTCTACAGCCACTGATCAGTTGCCCTTTCCCTTAATAAATATGACAACTGTTTGATAAAAGGTACAATCTCTTTGCATACAGATTGATTATATAGATACTATGGTAGACACCTTTTTTTTTCTTGGGTCAAACAATGCTATAAGTGTGCTAGGTAATATATTAATGTTGCAGGGTCTGGTCAGTTGGTTAAGTTGATTTGCATTTCTAAATTTTGTGAGACCGATATTACTGTTGCAGTGAGTTGAAATTTGAAAAGATACCATTCTCAGTGGAATTCAATTTTTCTTTCATATCTAAATTCATCGAATATGGTTGTTTTTTTTTGGCATAAGAACTTAAAGAATCTGGAGTGTCACACTTGTAGTTTTAACATTCAGTTATAAAGTTAAGAGATTATTTGCTGAGATATCCTTTTAGGATCCATAATTAGAGAAATATACATGATGTGACTTAATTAAATATAATGACCAGAATGCCCTTCTAACTCTCTTTCACTACTCTCTCTCTCCTGACACTCTCTCACCTGACACTCTCTCTCTTTCATTCGATATCACCTTCAAATTCTCTCATCTTTTTTTTAGTCATACTCTCTTCTATTTTTTTATTCTTTTTTTATCTGATGAAATATTTTTTATCTTGAGGTTTCAAATTATTATTTGCTATATGTAACATTAACAGATGTATTGTTAATAATATATATACAGAAAATAATGTGGTGTTAACTGTTAACAAATACATTTACCAGTTGTACTAACAGAGGTATTAACTGTTAACAAATTTTGTAGATGTTACCAAATGTCTTAGCTGTAACAAATACATATACCATATTTGTTAACAGAGATGTTAGTTGTTAACAAATTTGTAGATGTCAATACATGCGTTATGTATTATATGTTAACAAATAAATATTGTAGAAGTTTCAATTTCTCTCTCGAACTGAGTAAATTTATCAGGTAACAAAACATGTATCAGTTAACAAATGAGTTAACCGTTAAAAAACAATTTAACACTAATATCGAATTTATAACAAATTGTAGATTTTAGAGAATTTTAAATCTTGCAATCAATTTGTAATTTATGTTTTCAATTATGTTAAATGTTAAAATATTTTATCTATTATATTTTTTTATATTATATTTTTTAAAATATTATCATTTGATAATATTTTTAACATTAAATAAATCTAATAAACATGTGGACAAAAATGAAGTAGGTAGCAATAGGTCTGATTTCTCTGTATAATGTGTCAGCTAAAGAAGGGCATTTTGGGCATTTCCAGGCGAAATTGTATGGTTTGGACCATTAATGTCCCATCATGGGTAAACCACTAATATTGGCTTCAATTTTGGGCATTTGCCTAATTCTCTCTAAAGTTAATCACAACACTGTAAAATGTAGATCTCCAAGTTCTACCAAATAGTATTTACAAAGAAATATGATTATTAATGCATGAAAAAATAGATGAAAAAACCTGAATATGTCTGAAGATCTCTTGTAATCTTTTTTTTTCCAATTTTATGCATAATTCACTTTCTTTGGGAATTAAAACCTGGAATTTCATAGTCTAGGGTTCAAACCCCAGACTAAGGTATAGAAACCTCTAGACCATGGTGCTTCCACTTATTGATTTTTTTTCTCAACATTTTTTTTTAAATTTTGTTAACAATATATTGATAAAACTGATGACAAAAAATAGATATATTGTGTGGGAACCGAAATTCACACCGTTGATTTCCGTAAATAAAGAAACTTAGGAAAAACCTTAATTTCTCAGAGGTCCCAGATATCTGCTAAAACACACGCCAAGCAATCAGAATACGAGAAAGATAGTAAAACAATATGAGTCGAAAAGAGAGCAAAGAGGTTTCTTATTCCGATTTTGCGTAAGAACGGTACAATGAGGTGAAAGCCTTGGCTACAAGAGCTGACGACGAGTTTCCTAGTTCTAGCAACCTAAGACTAAAACCCTAGTTGAGACGCAACTCGATAATAAAAACGAAAAATTGCCTAAATGCTCTAAGTGCTAAGTTTTTCTGTGAGATGAGAGCTCTGAAAATCGTGACCTTTGTTCTTGTCTTCGACCTTCTGCTTATATACTCCTTCTCTAGGCGGTTGTTCTTTCCTTTTCCGCCCTGATTAGCGCTTATTGGAAGTCTTCCATTTATCTCGATCTTTCCATTTTTATTCGGAAAACTTCTATTTTATCTTCAAACTTGACATTTTCGCACTCCTGCGAATAATGAGTAAACCGTCATCATATATGTGGACTGCTTGTCTTAAGTCGTGAGTGGGATTTTATCGCGATTTAGGACTTTCCGAACCGTTTTACGACTTTAGATGAGATTGTTTCCTGATACGGTGTCGTTTTTATAAAACATCTCGAGTTAATTGTATAGTTTGGCAATGTTCGGTGTTTTGTTAAACCGTTGCCGTTATATACGATTTACTCGAGGTTTTACGAGAAAACAAGCGTTTTACGGTTTTTATCATAGATGTTCTGATCACGGTTCAGAGTACGATCGAGTCAAGGGGCATGGATGGTTTGGTTCAGCTCGCCAACAGGCGAGCCGGTCAAGCACGACCAGCTCGCATGTTGGCGAGCTGGACTGGTTGGTTCAGCTCGCCAATATGGGAGCTGGTCAGGCACGGCCAGCTCGCCTGTTGGCGAGTTGGTCGGTTAATCGGTTTTGATCGTTTCTTGTTTTCTCGACCAGAGATTCTCTCGGAGAATATATGGAGAAATAATCATAGACGTTGATTTCGATACCATTTTCGACCTTAATAACAGTTTTACCGTTTCGGGGAGTTTGGACGTTACAGCCGTGTTTTGCTAATTTGGCCAATTTGGACAACCGCAGATTATTTTATTCGATTTTCCGATGATCTCTAAGGTGACGATTGTTAAGTTTTACGGAATTCCTTTGTTCGGAAAATCCTTAGATTTCTTCTTGATGCTTTTTCGTATTTCTAAAACTTATTCTTAACTTTGGGGAAAGTTTTGGTCGATCTTGACCCCAACATATTGATACTATTCAAAAATTATTACTAGAGTGCCCAAAGAAAATCAATTTGATGTTTTCAAAATAATTGACATATAATTATTGATGAAGGTTAGGGCACGTGCCTATAAAACAGATTATGTTATGTTCAAGTAAGGTCGTAACTTTTCATATTATGCTTAATAAATAAATTACTTTTAGATAACTAATTTAATACAAATAAAGAGATCAATTATGAGAATTAGATGCATAGTCCCCGTGCAAGCGCGGGGGTTGGATACGTTGTTGATGTGTTGTGTAGTTTTGTGTATGAGACTTTGCTGTTTTTTTTTTAAACATTTGTTTATCTGGCTTATCTATAATGGTGATGAATGAAACATTAGAAATCACACAACTTGATTAGTCTGATAAAAGAATAAACATTGAATTCATATGGGCTGATATTTTCATATTTTATCTTCGTAGTGATTTTATCGAGCATTCCCTTTATTAGTGATTTTATCGAGCATTAGTGTTATTAGTGCTTTTATATAAAAATAATTTAATGGAGATAAGACAAAAAAAGAACATGTGTTTATTAGTGTAATATTCTTTCTGAAATTATGTTGTATATATATATATTTTTTTTTTTTAATTGTGATGTATATAAGATTTATGGCCGATCTGAATGGTTCGGGGTAAATATTTATTATTGAAAAATATGTTTTTATTTTATTTGACGATTATAACTGAATTGAAATGATATTGGAGGTTAGACCATGATAATCTTTCTTATAAAAGTATCTAAGATGGTCTCATAAAGTTTCAAATCTTTAAGCCATTTTGTATCCCAACAACCAGCATAAAAAATCATTCTGAATCTCCCTAAGCTTTTAGGTATCCCGAAAAGCGTAAATTAAAAAAAGAAAAATTACATACAAACACTGCGTTTCGAACCCGCGCACTCGCGGTACCAACTTCTCATCACCAATTTACACCATTGGGTCATTTCATCACTCATCAATAACATTCAATCTTACAAAATGTTATACGTTTTTGTTTTTCCTAATAACATGCACGGGGCCCGCAAACTTGCTGAGGTGGATAGACTTAGGAGCCTTGAAAGTGTATCATTATAATATAGATTCCGCCACACAATTTATTTCACCAGACGTACCGCTAAAAAGTAAAAAACATACCACCAGAACAAATGATGAGTTAATGCTTCTATCAAACTTCATTATTAACTATTAAAAATATAAAATAAATTCACAAATGACGAGTTTAAATTTGATCTTTTATTTTCTTTTCATTTCACATATAAAAAATTATAATTAATTTAGATTTTTTAATAATTTTGGTAGAAGTTAGAAGTTAGGACATATAATAAAACATACCAGTAAATTTCATAAGTTTTACATATCTAATGTCAATAATTAAATTTAAAATTAAAATAAATCAAAAGTAAACTTCAAAATTGTAATAGATATTTGATAACAAAATAAATTAATATCAAATCTTAATAACTAATTTTATTTTTTTCCTATCATTGGATACTATATCTTTTTCAGGTGGCGTAGTAAAATGTTTATCAAAATATAAATATTACAACAAAATAGTTTACTAAAAATTATATATGATGTTGCATAACTGAATAAGATCAATGACTTTGATTCACGACAAAAAAAATATCTATTTAAAACATGTAAAATCAAGAAAATAAGACAAAAATAAAAATATGGTTTATATGATAGAAGTTAAAAGACAAAAATAATTTTATTCACGAAAATAAATAAAGTAAATTTTTGAAAAGAAAGTCAAAGGTGATATGACTATATGTGACAGCAAAAAAATGATTATTTTACAAGAACTAAAAGTTTTAAATGGTAAAGACTTAAATTTTTATTCTGAATACAAAACATATTTAATAGAGTAATTAACTTGAAAAGAAACTAAATAAAAATAATCTACTGGTTCATCAGATATTTTAACCGGTAGATGAGTTGCCGAATTTTAAAAAAAATTAACGAATTTAATCTATTTTTTAGTTAGTACATATTTTTTAAAAAATTCAAACCAGATTTTTACGAGGTCACATAATTTGTCTGTTCGACCGCGGATTTAGATCTGCGTAAAAACACTGCTTCAGACACTAAAAACACACAGTAAATTAATTATAAAAGTTAATTGATAATTTATATTAGTTCTATTTCAAAATTTATGAGTTCTGTTTCAAAAATAAGTTATTAAATTGATTAGTTCTATTTCAAAATTTATAGATAATTCAAGGCTTCCAAATTTGGCACAAGCTCATAGAGTTCATCGTTGTATGTGTACTCTTAAGTCTAAGAAAGAACCGTAAATTTTGAGAAATTCCGAACCAAGCAACACTCACATTCATCATTCTCTAGTCCTTTATATATTAACTGAGAAGCATTACAACATATTTTGGTATCCACGTATCATTATGAGAATACTTCTCAAATTTATTAGAGAAAAATGTCAGTCCATATAAATATATAATATATTATTTTATTAAACTAAACAGAAAACAATTATTAATGCTAATCATTATTTCCTTAAATTAAATTTACGGAATTACCTAATAGGGTTATAATATATATATGAAATTTAATGATTTGAATATGAAATATTTGATAAAAAAATTGTATAGCCGCTACTCTCTTTGTTTAATTTATATTGTGAAAATAAATTAAACGATAACATTAAGTATATAACAAAATAAATTAGATTTTTTATATATGTTATATACTGAATTTTTAAAAACGACTATAAATTAATAAAAAAATTAATAAGTTCACATATAATATTTTTGATTAATAGTTTCAAATTTTTGATATAATAAGATACAAAAAATTATATAATTAATGAGTAAAAAATATTATTTAATAGATATTTAAATTAGATGTATATATATATATATTTAGTGATGTCTAATTAAATTAAATACCATTTAAAAATACATAAATATTTAATTCCAAAATTGCATTGAACAAGAATTGAAAACTTAATACTTCAATGACAAACTTTGAATTTAATTCTTTAAACAATGATAAATTACTGTAAATATTAAATCTTTCACATTAAAAATGATGTTATCAATATTTTAAATTTTTATTATAAAATATATAAATAATCATAAAACCATGTAAGTCTGAAGCTTCGTTTATTAGATAGACAAATTAAAAGTATAATATATATGTTAATTTCATTTATTAATTAGATTTACTTATATAAAGTGATTGTAAATAAAAAAATATGATTATTTTATTTAAGTGTTCGCTAAATTAATTGTATATATATAATAGTTACAGATTTTTCAATTATTCAATATATGTATTTTTATTTTATAATATAAAAGAACACAAAATAAAGAATAAAATATAAAATAACTTATATATATAATTCTCATCCCGCGTAAATGCGGGGGTATTAACCTGGTTAGTTAATTACGTGTGTTCTTATTTTAAACCGCACTATACTATCACCAGAGTTTCAAAATCGGCCTCCTTTTATGGTCCAAATTAAATGTTTTTTTTTCAGTTTTTCATTTCTCATTCCAAAACTAGCTCGGCCTCCTATACCCAAGGTCTAGAAACAATCAAATTTTATATTAGAATGTGGTTTAGTTGTACCGGTTAGTTAGATTAAATTCTATTCTGGTTTAGGTTTCCTTTTGCTTAAACCAGCTATATATATATATAGCTCAATTGTAAACAGAAATCGTTGAGCTGAATAATACATTTTTCATAATCTCTAACAACCTCTTTCTCTCTGAACTTCATCTTCTCCGATTACAAGATTCTACAAATTTAATATGATATCTGAGCTCTTTGAGCTTTCTTCATTCCGCTTAGTTATCCTCTGATTCAGCTCCATTTTTGTCGATAATGAGCGTTTTCTTGACTTTGTTGGTGTACGAGTTCTTTGAGCTTTTTTTATCTCAATTCGTCGTCGTCTATCGCATTCTTTTAATTGTAACTATAATCGTCATTCATCCATTTGCGTAATTCTAGTGTCAATTTGTGGATTTTCTTGGCTCTTTGATGGAGATTCCTGATTCTGATCAACAACATCAAGATTCTGAATCATCTCCGTCGATGTAGAATCGTTCTAGTAATCTTCCGTTTCTATCAGATCCAAACTCGAATCCTCTCTATGTTCATAATGCGGATCAGGCTGGCATTTCTCTAGTCCTTGATATATGCTGGCAGATATATGCAGAAGTACAAGGTTCGCAGACATTCAGTGCTTACCATACTCGACTTAAATAGTTGTGGGAAGAACTCAAGAATCATGAAGATCCCTATACATGTTGTTGTGGTCATTTGGATGGTCTCAGTCATAAAAAGCTAGCTAAGAGTGATGAACAAGATTGTTTCCTCAAATTTCTGATGGGATTGAATGATATCTTCACTGCCACTCGTGGACATATACTTTTGATGGATCCTAAGCCACCTATCTCGAGGGTTTTCAATTTTATATCTCAAGAAGAGAGACAAGGATCCATGAAGACTGCTATTAATGTGACTTTTCAAGCCTCTCAGACAGAATCGTTTCCTGAACCAGTTATCGCGGATGATATTCTCGTCTGCCCCAGTAACTACCATGCTTATTCTATTTTATCCGATGAATTAAAAACATTATAATTTTAATTATATTTTAATGAAAAACGTGTTAAAAATAAAAATTGCCCTTAATAAACCTACGTATTTACAGGATCCAACCTAAGCTATTTAACTTGACCCACTATAGCCGGATCCCTAACCTGACCGCGTATCTTTCCTAAGTCTTTGTCGTTCTCATTTTTCCTAAAACTAAAAAGAAGAATAAAATTGGAAACGAAACTGAAGAAAATTCTCCTCAGAAATCTTAGACCGACGAACACGATGAAGTTCACCGTGTTCACTTCTTCTCCGATCTTCCCTTAGTCCCTCGTCCCCTTCCTTGTTTCTCTGTTTTCATCATTTCCCCAAATCGATCTGTAACCCTAGACCCGACAAAATCAACCAAAAAAATCTATCGCATGTTCCTCTCTCGTATGGCGTATTCAATTCTCCGTCTGCTACCCTCGGCGACGAAATCGACGGAACACTAGGCTTTGTCTTACATATCCTCTTTTCATTCTAGTCTCTTCTGTGTAAAAATGTATGTTCTTTAGCCAATTTTGATTGATTTTTTTTTGGGTTTGAATGAATTGTGGTTGAAAATCGGTTAGGTTGAGATTTCGTACAGATTTTGGATATGAATTTGAGATTTAAAATGATGGTGTTATATTTGTGTTAAATTGTGTGAACTGAATTTAGAAAATTTGTTGTTATTAGATTACAAAGAGTGAAACTTGGACATGTTTGGTTTTGAGGTTATAGAGATTGAAAGTTTAGTTTCAGATTTGAGATAAGTCTAGTGATGATTGTCAATTATGACCATAATTCAAACTAACTGTTTTGGGATAGAGTGATTGATATGTGAAACTGAACTGAGTGATTTGTTTTTTTTGAATCTTTGGTGATTTATTTAGGCATTAACTGAATGTTTGTTGATTTTGGATAATCAAAGCAGTGGCAGGCCATAGTAACAAGCATGGACAGAAGATGAAGAATAAGAACAACGGAAAGAAGTCCACAAAAGAAGAGCAGCATGTAGAAGTGCTTTCAACCGATAATGAAAGTGATGATCTAGTCACACAGAAATGAATCTGATTATTTGTCTGCACACGAGAACGACACTGATCATCAGTCTGCGTCATCTCAAGTATAATTCCACAAAATTATTCTAATGGTGTATTACTAGTGTGACTTGTACTACTAGGAAAAAAATGTTAATTGTGTATTACTGGTGTAACTAGTACTACTTAGTAAATAAGTTCTAATATAATTCTTATCTGGTTTACAGGAATGTCAGCCACTGCCACCTAAGGACTATACTTCAAGAACACCGAGTTCACCCAGATGTGTAAGATATATAGCTAGTGATTTGTGAGAAAAACAGTGAAGATGCTGAAGAAGACTAAGTTTAAGCATGAGCTGGAGTGGTTTGAAAACCACTCTCAGTTTTTCCACATGCCCGATGAACCAAACATGAAACTGCTGGGTAAGTGGATACTTCTCTCCATATGGTTCCTTTACACGAGGGAGATGACACAGATTGGTTTGCTGTTAATGGTGTGCCCATTCGATATTCAATTAGAGAGCATGAACTCATCTCGAGATTGGAATGCTGTGAATACCCACCTAAGTATAAGAAGATTGGGAGCTTTGCATTTGTATACAGATATTTCAGATCACATAAGGAGATAACGATGACATCTGTCAGAGAGAAGTTGTTGAGTATGAGGGCGTGTTGAGATCGACTCAAGATTGCGATACTTACTTCTTAGGAACAATTATCAAAGGGAAAGGAATGTATAATGCCCCTTTTGACTCTTTCATATTAAGAGTCGTCGACAATGTGGAGGTTTGTGAAACCTTTCCTTGGGCCGTTTGACGTTTGATGATGTTATCCGCTCCATCACTCACGTGATGAAGCATCTGAAGGGTAAACCTAAGAAGAGTGTCAACTTTCCCGGATTCATAATTTTTTTGGAGGTAAATTTTTCATCTTTATATAATTTTATTTTTTGTGAATTAGCTCGGACTGCTGTGTTTTGACTTTTAGATCCTGGCGTTTGAGTGTATTCCAGTTCTGAATGCACAATTCAGAAAAAAAATGTAGATGGTTGTCTGAGCAACTGCCCCGAGGATGTGTAAGAGGCAGTTCCAAAGTAACAGCAAGAAAGGTTATCCTTTTGAGGATTTGTACGACACATTTGAAGAATCTAAGGTATGTGTTAAATATTGTTTTATTTTTATTAAATGAGTAGGATACAATATGTGTTTGATATTGTTTTGGTATTCTTTTCAAGTTATTAATAGTGTTCTGGTTCCTATTATTGATGAGGACGGAGATGAGGACGTATACTTGCCATGAGAGGGAGAGCCAGACTATGAAAACGAAGATGGAGTAAGTAATTTGTGGAGCACATGGCTTACTGTTAAGGAGAAGCCTATTATTGATGAGGACGTATAACGGAGGGAGAGCCAGACTATGAAAACGAAGATGGAGTAAGTAATTTGTGGAGCACATGGCTTACTGTTAAGAAGAAGCCTATTTTTTGGCAAGAACTCTATGAGTTAGATGTGGCTGCACGGGAGTTTGCTAAGAAGAAAGTCAAAGGAAAAGTGAATGAAGAAGCATCCTCCTCTAATTCAAGTTTGGAGGACATTTTAAAAGTGTTTGAAGAGAGGTTGATGACATGTTGAATGAAGTCGTTGTGAAGAGGGAGATAATGGATAATAGGCTTGGTGTCTTGGAAAAAGACTAGGTTATTTTGAAAAAGAGGTCTAAGAGGATGAAGGCAATGGAGAAAATCCTTTGGGGGATTGAAAATGGCAAAATATAAAAATAAAAAAAGAAGATGGGGAAGCAGAAGACAATGGAAGGGAGGCTTGATGACACTGAAAAAAAATAAAAGGGAAGGAGAACGAGAACAGTGAGGGTTCCGAGTACCAAAACATATATTCCGAGTGGGATAGAAGATGTTCTGAGAAAGTACCTGAGCTGAAGAAGACAAAAATCGGAGGAAGACCAGAAATGCAGTGAGGCTGATGAAGAAGACAAGGAAAATAGTGAGACTGATGAGGAAGATAGTGAGACTGACGAGAAAGACGACTATACGTTGAACCAAATGTTGAACCAAGTGAAGGAGCAATGTAGAGTACAAGATGAAAAGCTGTGGAGGAAGATTGAGGAAGATGAAAATATGGAGAAGCTGAAGGGATGATCAAGAAGAGACTGAAGTAAAAGAGGATCAAGATGAAGTTGAAAGAAAAGAGGTTCAAGAAGAGGCAGATATAAATGAGTCTCAGGTTGAGATTGAGAGTCCAACACCACCACGTGGGAATCAATCATAGGAATTTTCCACACCACCACATGGTAGACTAAGGCAATGGATGCTAGGAGATTGCCACCTCATTTGGCTAAGATGACCATAAAGAGAAAGCTTGGTAATCCACAGAGGTGGATAACACCACCAGGATTGGAAGCAAAAAAAAACTATGGAGGAAGAATCTGAAAAAGGTGTGGAAGAAAAGGAAAAAGACTATGAAATCGAGGCTGAAGCTGTAGAAAAATGGGATGAAGAAGCTGAGAAAGAAGAAGAACCTCAGCAGGATGAACAAAAAAATACACAGAGGAAGAAAAACAAGGGTAGATTCTTACAATTTGTAAGAGCAATGATGGAATTTCTGCTGTGGATAAGATGGATGGAACTGAGGGAGCTCCTAAGCCGAGGGGTAGACCGAGAGAGCCTGCTAAACCAAAGAAGTTCACAACGCCAGTACATACAAGAAGGACACGTAAACGATCACAATGGGTTTCCAATCCTTTCACCGAAGCTAACACCGATGAGACTGAAGGGCGCAAGAAGAAGCCTAGAACAAAGGCTTAGAAGACAACTAGTTTATTAATATTTTGGGTGTTCAATATATATCTTGGCTTTTTTTGTGAACTTATGTAGGATGCTATGTTTTGTTGGTTGTTGGTCTGTAAAACTTGAATGATATCTCTTATGTAGGATGCTTTGTGTTGTATTATTTTCTTGTAGTAGGTTTGGCCAAATTGAAGACAAGGTAATCTAAGTATTAAGAAAACACATTTATACTACTAGGTTTATTAGGTATTATTAAGACAAAAATGTTGTCAACATTTGAAGAAAAATATACAAAAAAAAAACCTATGACACATGTCTAAAACGTAACAC
This sequence comes from Eruca vesicaria subsp. sativa, assembly GCA_932364175.1. Lineage (NCBI taxonomy): Eukaryota > Viridiplantae > Streptophyta > Magnoliopsida > Brassicales > Brassicaceae > Eruca > Eruca vesicaria. The sequence goes on from CAKOAT010170710.1 coordinate 405,474, forward strand.
ATTGTCAAAATTTTTGAAAAAAAAGTCTATGACACATGCTTAAAACGTGTAAAAATAAAATATTAAACAAATATGTTTGAATATTAAAGTAATATCAGTCTTACTCTTAGTAATACTCAAGGTAACAGTAATATTTCATTCTTCATAGTAATACTTTTGCAAATTATAACATTTTTTAGTAATACAACATCATTAAATTATATTTATTAGTAATACCGATATATTTAGACATTTTAGATTGTATATAACAAATTGGCAAGAAAAAATTTCAGAAAATATGTATTTTATGAAAATCATTTCATTATAGTCTTCCCATCAAGACATTAATATGGAAGTATAAGAATGTTTTCTACGGAAATGACAAATATTCCACCAACTTGAGAATTTAAGAGTATTTTATGGCTAATTTGAAAAATAAACATATATATAAATATATAATCACGTAATATACGATATAAATCTTTTAAAAATAAATAATAAGAAGAAAATTAAGGTTCTTAGAAACATGCATAACAAATAGTAATACATAATAGTTTTTGGTATTTCATGGTAGTACGAAGTAGTAGTTCCTAGTAGTCCATATTACACATAGTAGTTCCAGCAGTACCTAGTAGTTCATATTACACATAGGAGTTCCAGCAGTACCTAGTAGTTCATATTACACATATTACACAAGAGTCCCATGCTACTCGGCGGTGGCAGAAGTTCTTCCACACTCAAATACACATACAAACGTCCGCATGTCCTTCCTTTGCTCCTTCCCCTTCCACTTCCCCTTCCTCGCCCTCTTCCTCGTCCACGTGATTCTCCGGCTGATGGGAACCTTTGCTTCTGAGGGGGTCCTTTCTTTTTATCATGTAATGGAGGAAGAACTTTAGGTGCTCGAATTTCATCTGGTATAACCCATTCAGACTGATGTGGCATAGGATAAATCATCCTATAGTATGCCAACGCCCAAAGCTCCACCGTATAGTATTTGGAACAAAAATCTTGTAGATGGAGGTCCGTTCCAACGCTCAAGAACTTGGCAGCAGCTGCTGCACATTTTTCTTGCCAAATAACCCGTATAAACCTTTCCGTCGCTACTATTGACATTGTACTCAAGGTGGAAGCTGTTTATCTCAACCACATCTAAACACCTCGCTTCCAAACATTTTTTTGACAACTCCTTTTCCACTGTAGACAAAAGCTTATTTGTGGCTGGTATTTGAGTTGGCTTCTTCGTATGTTTGTTAAACCATTCAACCATTTTCTTAATGATAACATCAATCACTGGTAGCATGAAGTATTTCCTCGCTTCCCGAAAAACACCATTGATAGATTCTTCTGCATTGGTCGTGTCAATATTGTATCTGTCTCATTCAAAGTAACATCTTGCCAATTTTCCCACTTCAATATTGTATCTGTCTCATTCAATATTGTATCTGGAAAAAGAAGCATAGAGAACATCGAACTCATCCACTATATAAGCATATGCAAATTCTCTAAACTTGATTGCACAAACCTCTCTGCTGTTGAATACATGTCCTATGACATTTTGAGACAAATTCCAGATACAATACCCATGTGCGGCCGTTGGGAACACCGCATGTATTGACTTGATCAAGCTCCCATTTCTATCCGAAAGAAACACCAATCCGTCTACATTTGATATCACTGATCTCAAATTATTCATAAACCACGTCCAGCTTTTATCTTTCTCACCATCAACTACACCACATGCAATAGGGTAATGGTGACGTTCAGAATCTTGAGCCGTCGTAACAAGCAGAACTCCACCATAAACATGCTTAAGATGTGTTCCATCCACAATGATAACTTTGTAGGAATTCATACTGGTTTATAACGATTTATAAAACAACCTATGAATTTTATTAGCCTAGAATCTCATGCCAATACTGAAATAAATCTAGATCTTAGGGTTTCAAATATACCTGGTTATTCGCAGCGGAAAGATGAATAAACCAAGTCGAGATTTCAAGCACTCCAAATGTTGTGCCTCTACCGGTATCCACACGCACACAAACTGGATCAGATCGGGATGCTAGTGCCGTCGAGATCAAATCTCAAAATTTGACAAACTCTTTTGTCTTTTAGGGTTTTGACTTAAGCCGCCAAGAGAAAACCACACGAGCATAATAATAAACATGTTTATATGTATGTATCGAATTAACCTAACATCACGTAGTCATTACGTTTACGTAATGGGCTTTGTGATCCAAATAAAATTTAGATTTAGGTCCAATACACATACATATATTTATTATTATTATTTATCTTATAAATAGAAGTTCATCAAAACTCTAATAATAGTTTAATCCAAATTAAACATAATAATAATTTATCCAATTTGCTTAGGTGTGTGACCCTGTATGATCGTATAATATTAGTAACAAATTCTCAATCTATAGATTATAAGCGGTTTCTAGCAAAACATTATAACCACCTAATAATATACGATTGTCGAACCTCGACGTCACGACTTTAACTAGAGTAAGTACAAATGATTTTAGGACATTCCCAACAATCTCCCACTTGTACTAGAATCATCTATTCTCATAATCCCTTTGTCTCTTTATCTCGATCTCAGTATAAGGCAAGAACTAGTGTCATCCTTATTAAGCTAGATCATGTTTATCAAACTCTGATTTATACTGATTAAACAAACGATTGACATTCACCTCGTTTGAGCATGGCCATGCATTTTTCAGTATCAAATCTTCGATAGGCCCAGAGATATTTATCTCCCGTTATATGGGAGGAACAAATCCCATCTTGTTCCATCCCTGTTTTTTACAAACTTCATAGAACACCTAATCAATGTCTATATAATCACCAGTTATGGCTGGCGTTTGACAAGGTCAAAGTGAACTAATCCATAAATAAAGAATCATGACGAACTCAGGGAGAAGGATTATACTCTAGAGTCGTAATGAGAAACTCTTATGACACTTATATAACAATCTTGCAGAGTTCTCACTAGCGGGTCAGTCCGATCATGTGTTCTCTAACACATATCCATGTGATTGATTTCAATACCACATATTGAATGACTCCATGAAACTTAGTCATCAATCACCTCACACACTAGCCATTCGCGGTTATTAATGTCCCACGTTAACAACCTTGACTAGGGACCTCAATAATTTATACCATCTTTCACTTATAAGGTTTCATGATCAAGTCACGTACTTGATGACCTATAAGGATGATGTAAATTATTTTGTGACATTTATTTTAATTATCTAATAATAAAATAAATCTGAAACAATTTCATAAGATTTGAATACATAACCAAATGTATGTCAATGTGAACATCATATCATGAACGTGAAATCTCCCACTAAAATTAAGATCACATCTTAAGATACTCAATACCTACGACTGCAGTATGACTTTCATGCTTAAGCCGTAGAAGAGGCTTATCAATGGATCAACAACTTTTGCATTCGATGAGACTCTGTTAGGGTACCTTGCTTGGAACTCTTCCAACTCACGTCCAACAAGTTCATCACTTCCTCCACAGATTAAACTTATCCTTAGTATTTCTGAAATACTCGAGGATAGTCTACATAAGTATCTTGACATAATCCAATGGTCTTATTTAATCTATCTCTATAGATTCTTATTCCAAGAAATAACTTTCTACGTTTCTCGAACTTCTTCGAGCTGTACTTTACTCCCACTGTTTTCTTAGAAAGAAATTCTCCTTCTAGAGATCATCATTATGAATAACAAACACTTTGTTCTCAGTGGGATTGTAAAATTAAAAAATATTGGTATCTTTAGGACAACCAATAAAGTAGCATTCATCAGATTTTGGATCCAAGCTTATCAGTAAACATATGTTTGTTTGATACACACATCAGAATCCCAAATTATCAGAAAAGACAAATTTGGAACATTTCCAAGTCACATCTCATATGATGTCTTCTCAACTGATTTTGATGGACATCTACTTAATTAGTGTAAACGCAGACGTTTCCAGTGAGTATCCCCAAAAAGATAATGGAAGAACTACATGACTCATCATTGACCGAACCATATTTAATGAAGTTCGGTTTCTCCTTTTAGATACACCATTCAACTGTGGCGTTCCCAAAGGAGTAAGTTGTGAAACAATTTCACAATTTCTCAGATGATCATTAAGCGCTTTGACTCAAAAATTTCCAACGAAGAGTTTTAATTTTCTTATCAAGTTTATTTTGTACTTTATCCTGAAAATCTTTGAACTTCTCAAAAGATTCAGACTTATGTTTCTAGATAAACATAACCATGAAGTACTGATAGTTTTCTTTAGCATTTTTATACTCATTGGTCCACATACATCAGTATGTATAAGTTCCAACAAGTCTTTTATCTCTTTTACTGTGTCCAGTAAGAAAAACCTTAGTCATTTTACCCACTAATCAAGATTCACATTTCTCATATAATTCTTAATCAAATGAGCTCAAAAGTCCATCACCATGAAGATTTTGATGTGCTTCTCATTTATGTGGTCCAAACGATAATGCTAAAGAAAAACTTGATTCTTGTCATAAGACTTGAATCTTTTGGTACTAATGTTATAAGCATGCACGCTTTGGTTTAGAATAGAAAGTCCATTCTCTAATAGACCTCAACTATAAAAGATATCACAATGATCAAATAAACAACACTTGTCTTTTAATCAAAATGCAAACCTTCCAAATCCAAATAATTAAATAATATTTCTGCTTATAGCAGATACATAGTAGCAATTCTTAGTTTCCAAAACCATGCACGAAGACAAAAACAAATGAAATATTCCTACAGCTAATGCAGCAACTCTTGCTTCATTTTCCACGCGAAGGTCCACTTGTTCTTTCTCCAAGACTTTATTGTTCTTTAGGCCCTGCATATTTCTACAAATATGAGTACCACAATTGGTATCAAATACCAAAGAAATATAGTCAAAATAGTAACATTTACTTTTTATAACATAAATACCTGAAGATGACGTTTCAGAAATCTTCTTCTTTTTCAGATGTTCCAAGTATTTCTCACAGTTTCTTTTCTACTGTCCAGAACCATTACAATAATGGCACTTATCAACATTAGAAGGACCAGGCTTAAACTTAGGAGAAGAATCAAGCTTGCGTGGATTCGCAGTCCAGCCTGGCTTACCCTTTCCTTTGTTCTTACCTTGTTTCTTAAACTTATTACCCCCTTGTACCATAAGAACATTTGGGGTATCCTTCTTGATGTTAGGTTCAGTTGTTTTAAGCATCCCATGCAGCTCAGTCAAAGTCTTTGTCAAGTTGTTCATGTTGTAGTTCATAGCAAACTGATCATAGCTTGACGGCAATGATTGTAGGATGAGATCAGTCGCCAACTCTTGGCTGATAGGACAATCCAGCTTAGCCAAGTTATCAATATAACCCATCATCTTAATGACATGCGGGCTAACTGGACCATCTGTTGGTAGCTTGCACTCAATGAGAGACTTAACCGTTTGGTATCTCTCAGTTCGAGCTTGCTCCTGAAACATACCTTTCAGGCTAGTGATCATGTCAATTGGTGAGTCCACGTTCTCGTATTGCTTCTACAAATCCGAGTTCATGGTTGCCAACTTAAGACAACACACATCGACCCTATCACTGACATGCTTCTCATAAGCAGTTCTTTCAGCATGTTGGACATTGGTCTTAGGTTTTTCAGGAAGAACTTTTTCTAGGACATAGTCCTTTTTCTCTTGCTTGAGAACAATTCTCAAGTTTCTATACCATTCAAGGAAATTCAATCCATTCAATTTATCCTTCTCAAGGACAGATCGCAATGAGAACGAATAGTGGGGAGTTGTCATTTCTGGAATAAAAGAATAGGGAGTGTTAATATGATGTTCATGAATTGAGAAACAGATGAAAATCAGCGAAGACACCAAGATTGAAAGGTCAAGGAAAGGGAACTATGAAACCCTAATATACTAATAAAACATAAAACACGGAGTTTGGTTATACCAAACATTTCTTTATGAGACTTAAACGAAATAATGAACCGAAATCAATTACACAGATTTAATAATCAGACCGAGCGCAGATATTTAATGAACAAACTAAATCGAACGTGGGTCCCACAGATTTTATAAAATGCATACGTGGATAGCTTTAGGGGATAGTAGAAACTGTCACATTATATATACTAGAACCGGTCCGCGCTACGCGCGGAATCTGATTTATCTGTTATTTATAGTAGGAATTTTTTTTCGAAAAAAACTCTTGTTGGTAGTGTGTTAGATTTTCATTTGGAAGTAATATGTGTTATGTGATTGTTGGAGTTCAACTGGAAGAGGAATTAGATGTGTTGTGAGTGAGACTGAATGTTTCCGGAGCTGATTTATAATATACAACACTGGTGTATTTTAATTGTTAATTGTTGAGTACAGATTGAATTAGAAAACAGTGACTGACTAACTCATTTTAATCTGTACTCATTTTATTTTATGAGATTTTTGAAAGAGATGGTTAACTTAACGTCATTAGATATACAAATTCAAACGTATGTATGCTATATTTTATAAGAGCATCCGCAACAAGGGATCCTTAGGGAGAATCCTTAGGAAAAAAAAATGGATATTTCAGATTATATAAGGATATTTCGGATTATTTCTTTAAAATAAAAAAATCTGACCAATCGCGGACCGACTTGTGGGCAGTGGAGCCCATGAATAGTGTAAGGATCCATCCGGATTAATCCTTACATAAGGATTTTATTCTTAAAATACTTAACTGTTTATGGGACCCATTGGTTATAAAATTAATATTTCTTTAAGGATTCTCCCTAAGGACCCCTTGTTGCGGGTGGTCTAAGGTCGTTAAAGACATTTATTTATTATTATTTTTTTTTTTTTGTAAACTTCGTTAAAGACATTGGGCTATTAAGTTTGTTAATGTGGTCTTGTATGGCTTGACGAACGTGTGTAACATTTTTAAATAGCCAAACTCGTTGTTGGGTCAATTTTTGTTCTGTTTTGTTATGTTTATCTTGGTTTGATAAATCTTATTGACCATTCAAACAGTGAGTTTTATATAATATTAGCGCAATGTACTTCTGTTTGATAGTGTATTTATACGAATGTTTTTAAAAGAATTTTCTTATGTTTCTATTTGTTGTGATTTTTTTTATTCATACTATTTAAGAATGTAAAGTTAAAAATATATAAATTTTAACTGTAAGAAGCAAAACATGCAACTCGTCGTAAAGGAGAGTTGTGAGTATGAAGTTAAATCATGAAAAAACGTAGTGAAATGCAAGAATCATGTAGGAAAATAATCACGCAGACTGATCATGGGGAGGAGGACGGCAGTGTTGTTTCATAACAAAACATGTGAATTTCTTCATTTGTTTATAGTGAAAAATTTGCAGTGTTCATTCTTACAGAATTTTTTTGGTGGCGTGATTATTAACGTTTTGTGTGTATATTTTCTTGTGGACCAGGTCGTATTCATGCAAAGATCACCTTTTTTCCTCCAACAGTTGTCTAGTTTAGCCATGTTGGTGTTCCGGTTACGGCAGTCCACCTATCTTATGACTATGCATGGGTTTTTCATAAAAATGTTTATAACGATGTATAATTAGAGTTTCAGTTCTATCGATTAGAAAGATAATAGAAAATATGGACTATTATATTTTGTTAATTGCAGAATACTATTGTAATTTCTAACATAAAATAAATGTTATTGTTATTTTTTACACCCAAACATTCTTAAAGTGCTCCTCTTCTTTCATGTAATAAGTTGTGCTCCACAACATTGTAAACTCTAAAAAAGTGCTCCACAACATTGTAAACTCTCTTTATGTTGCTGCTCCTCTTCTTTTATGTAATAAGTTGTGCTCCACAACATTGTAAACTCTTAAAAATGGTATAAATCTTATCATTTAGACCAAAAAAAACATTTTTAAAGTGATGTAGCAATTAATTGATGGAATATAAGGTTATTCATGATATATTTTATTACTTCTTATGTAACTAAATATAAAAATGAAAATTTTGAAAGTGAAACCTTTTGCTTTGCAAGACGAACAATAGTGGAAAAATAAGTCGGCTATATGACAAAATGAAGTATTTTGTTTTTATGGCGGCTGAATAATAACCTTAAATCACATATCATTTTGATGGTATGACTTTTAGTTATTTATGTCATTTCTCAGATTTAGCTAATAAGATAATTTAGAAAGATGTTATACACAAATTTTTTTGGTCTCTTTTTCACATATATTAAAATGTAATTGAAAAAATACTTGTGTTTGTTAATTTCTATTGGTTAACTTTTTTAGAAAATAGTTAATTACAAAAATAGTATATTTATAGTTAATTAATATGTTTGATTATTAATCGTCTTTTGTTTTTTTCTGAACATCAACATTATCATATTAGCATGTTAGGATATTGTCTAATGACACTTTTCTTGTCCAAAGATTTATTATTAGTTTTAGTAGATAAATTTTGAAAGTATTGTCAAATTAATCCAGGACAATCAAAACCTATTAGATTTTCCAAATTTCTATAGACTCTGAATATGCAAGCTATTAGAGTTTATGGAGTGGAATGGGTTGAATCCATCTATGTATTTTGATAAATTGACACACATCGTCCACTCCTTACAGATGAAATCAATTGTCACACATACATAAGAATCACGAACAAATGGTTTTGTAAAATATAGAGACACTCTTGAGTAATATACTCGAATGGTAGTGGACCAAGTAAAATTTATGGATAAGATTTGTGTAATGTGCCATAACAACTCAAGTATCTTTTTAAAACTATTAGAAAAGCGACCCAGTCGTAGTTAGCTCGTGGCCACAACACATGCGAGAGATTGATCTCTGAGCACACTTCAGTAGTATTATATATACCTTCTTTGTCCTGATGAAAAGTTGTGCTAAGCTAATTAATTGTGTTTTTCAAGGAGCCTGCCTAATGATCTCTCTACATTAGCAAAACTCAGTACCGTGAAAATCTGGTTTAGCGGATAATGCAACCAAATTTACACTAACATGTTCTCATCTTATAACAACATTCTTTTCCCTATGTGAAGTCCATTAATACAAGAAAATTTGAGAGATAATACAATACATTACAGCTATGATACATTAATGCTAGATCACAAAGAAATAGCAATTACAACCAGACGCAATGGAAATCCCATGTAGTTAAATGAGAAAAAAGAGACAGAATCTACTTATCCTTGTCTAGGTTGGTGATATTTGCCAGAAACACCAAATTTACATATTCATGTTTGAATAAAATGTTGCAACTACAAAGAGGTTAATGGGAAGCGTAAGAGTATTACTTAGGTCTACTACACACATGAAACAACAAACATTACTAAATAACCATAATGGTTCAGACATATTACATCTCTCTCATGCACCTGTCTATAAATGAGATAACATAAAAGAACTGCAACAGCGAACACCCCGCCCCAAAAGAACTGTCTGCACCATAAACACAGCACTGCACCAGAAACACAGCACGCTTACCACAGCTAAGTAGGTGGTCAAGATGTGAACTGATACTTTCATCATATCATTGACGTAAGAGCCGAGAAGCAACAACCAGACCCAGCTTATACAGACACCAATGCCACCAGCAACAGCGTAGAGTGGCCAGTAGTTATTGGTGACGCATTTGTGATTCTCCAATAAGCCTTGAGTGTATCTATCGATGCTAGAACTGTCTGATATTCTAAACTTGTTAAGTCCAAGCACAGCGAGCACGAAGCCTAAGCAAATGAGGTGGATCACAATGATGGCTGACCAGAAGACGACGTGACAGTGACGGGACTCACAGATGATAGCTCGGTTGGCATCTCCGCTCTTTCGTCTCCTCTTAAGAGACTACAAAATCATTAAAAAGAATACACATTGGTTGCCACAAAACAGAGATAATAGGCTAATTTCTAATGAAGTGGAACTAAGACTGCAGGGAACTTTGGTTACAAATTTGATTTGATTCACCCGTGGTCTAGGCAAGGGCTCTGAATCTTCTTAGCAGTACAATGCAAACACTTTATAGTGGTCAAACTCACGAAAAAAGATCGTTCTTTTTTATAAAAAAAAAAAAAAATCAACTGAAGCCGTGATTTTAAGACACAACAAAAGTTAAGTTAATTGGTCTTAAAATGTGGGAAATAATATTAATCCGTTGAGTTCAGGCAAGATCTAACTCGAGAAAAGACAAAGACTTTATGCAATGAAGTAGTGTAGAAAGAAAAACCCAGAAAAGGGATTCTTCATATCATAGACAACTGATCAAATCAAAAGAGAAACAGATACACTCAGATCATAGGGTGATCAAAAAGGGGGAACCTGGTCGCCGGAGGAGATGGAGGCGTAATCGGAGGCAGGTGAAGAAGATTCAGTGACTGGAATCCAGTTTCATGGGAGCTTCTTTGAATAATATGAGAGAGAGAGAGAGAGAAGAGGGTTTATGACGGAGTACCTCCCATAACCGCAGACTTCAAGTCGGAGTCACCAATCAACCTCTCGGAGTCGGTGAAGGCGACAGAAGACGGCGTCGTTCTGTTAACTTGATCATTAGCAATGATCTCAACGCGGTCGTGTTGCTATACTCCGACACATGAGTAGGTAGTGCCGAGATCGATTCCGATAGCTGGACTTTATCCTTTACCCGTCATTGTATGAAGAAGCTATGAGGCGGCGATGATAATAAGGGTTAGGAGTCCCGATGTGCAGAGAGAAGAACAAAGACGCAACCAATGCAGATTTGACACGTGTCAAGGTTAACACTGAAAATCCTAGGTGGACTTTACGACGTGGCTATAGACGTGGTATGCTTTATAGGAGAGATTACATTCTTTTATATAATAGATGATTTATAGAGTTATTAATTTACAAAATGTTTTCTTTGTAAATTTTTCTATTTTTAAAATTTATTTTTAATAAAATAACAAAACTATTTAATTTTAGTTCATATATATTAATTATTTTTTGAAATTAATTATTTTATTTTTTGTAATTCATTATTCATATTGGCCTTATTATATTATTTGGTGTATACAAAACATGTTGCATATAATTTAAATATGGTTTTATATATAATTTTAGTAAATCTCATCAAAATATATTAAATATCAAGAAAATATTAAGATAATTCAATTATGAGTATAAAATAAATGGGTTTTTGCGACAGAATGTTAAAGATGGTGCCGATACCTGAAGAATGGCCAGCTTTCTCTACACATATGGAAGAATTTCAACGTAGTAAGCTTTTCTTCCCAACCTTTAAGATCAGGCATATTCCCAGGGCACAAAACACAATGACGGACAAGCTTGCGCGAGGTGAAAAGCGTTCTCTTTCAACTATGTTCTATGTTGATTGTATACCTCCGGTTTGGCTCTCTGAACCAATAGGACCAATTACTTAGGATAGCTTTTGTTGTCAAAAAAATATAAAATAAATAATATCATGGTCATTGCCAGAAATAACACTTTCAAGATACCACTTTTCAATTTTACACCAACCAACTTTACCATTAAAATTTTAATAGTCAAAATACTATTAGAATTTAGGGTTTTGGGTTTTGGGTTTAGGATTGATAGTTTAGGGTTTAGTGTTGATTTTTAGGGTTTAGTGTTGATTTTTAGGGTTTAGGATTTACTTTAGGGTTTAGAGTTTAGGGTTTAAGGTTTAGAATTGATATTTTAGGGTTTAGGGTTTACTTTTTAGGGTCTAGAGTTTATAATTGATGTTTTAGGGTTTAGGGTTAATAATTTATTTAATATTTATTTTATGTGTATATATAAAGAACAAGGATATAAGAGTCTTTTATCCTTTAATAAAATGTGTATTTTTGAAAATGTTCATTTGTTGATGGTAAACATGAAAAGTAGTACCACCAAAGTGGTATAATTGAAATTCTCCCTTTATTTAATTATATATATATAATATTTTAATTTTAAATATATCTATATATTTATGTAAAATTTTCAAAAAAATATAATTTTATTAGGGGAAATTGGAAAAATAGGCCATAATAGAAATGTTTTTGTCCCTTTATACCTTCACAATAAATAGTCAGTTTTTGACATAAATACCCTCATAATAATAGAAATAATTATTAAAAATGATACAAAGCTCAAAAAAATATGAAAAAATCATTATAATCATAAGAATATTGTATAGGTTTTTGCTAAAAATAAAATAAACTTCAAATACACTTTTGATGTGTTGATCTAGATTTGTAAGAATGTATATTATAAGTGTTTTTACGAAGCTAAAATACACATTCTAACTTGTCTTCAACGTTTTATCAAATTTAGTATTTATATTGTAACCATATGTCTATGATATAGCTAATATAGAAGACGTAGGTCCACGTTCTAACCAAGACACTTTAGTATTTCAGACATACAATATATGTTGTAACCAGGACACTTTATTATTTTAAACATACAATATATGTTGTAACCCTTTGTCTATGATCTAACTATTATAGAATACGTATGTTTTCGTTCTAACCAAGACTCTTTATTATTTCTACTATAGAATATATGTTCTATCATCTATTCTATAATATATCATAGATAGAACGTCGTGTTCTTACTTTATCATATGTTCTAAGTAGTTAGAATTAATAGTATAACCTTCTATCAGTGTTCTATCCCGGTTAGAATATGTATTCTATATTTTCAGTTATTTTATGCGAAAATTTAGGAAAAATCAGTAACTACCCTTTATTGAAGTTTATCTTTGGTCGAAAATTTACAGGGGAATTGCGTTGAATTCATCCCTTGTTTGATTCAACGATCTTCTTCCTTTCTTCTTCTTCTCTATTTCTTCTTTATCAAATCAAATGGTTCTTCTCATCTATGTTTCATGTGGTGTTTGGAGACGGGATGTGAATAATGAGTGGAAGTTCATTGTTGATAAGGAATAAAAAGGCAGATTACTCTCGTTGGAAGCAAGTACTACACTAGAGCAATTGAAGATGATGGTTTTGGTGGATTTTGGAATGGACGAGAAGATTGTTAGCGCTGAGTTGAGTTATTTTCCAAGTTCTTTGATGAGTAATTTAGGAATTCCACCAGTTGTTATTTCCAATGATCGCCAAGTTTGCAGTTTTATTGCAGTCAAGTAAAACAATAACCAACCAAGACAAGCTCAACAACAACCAAAACCACATTGAAGATGCAATGTATATAGGCTTGATAACAAAAAGTTGGGACTTTTGAGTTCCTAATGAATTCAATATGACTTTGAATCACATTCCTAATAATCAAAGAATTATTCAATGCATGTTAAAACCCAAAACGTAGGAGAAGAAGAACACTTAAATCAAACACTTACTCAAGTTAAAAACTGAAATCAGAAACAGGATTCGTCGGAGAGAGGAGGTGCTTCGTCGGGGAGAGGATTCGTCGGGGAGAGGAGGTGCTTCGTCGGAGAGAGGAGACCCGGGTCGGAGATAGAGCTTCGTGGGAGAGAGGCCGGACTTCGCCGGAGAGAGGTCGGAGAGAGGCCGGAGAGAGGTCGGAGAGAGGTCGGAGAGAGAGAGGCTTGGTTTCTCTCCTTCGTTTGTCGGGGAAGATGACTTAAGGCTTTTTAAAAAAAAAAAAATTATAGGGTTACTTTTGGATTTAATTGGGTAAAGGTATAGTGAGACAAAAATTAAATGGGTAAAGGTATATTGAGACAAATCCATCTTCAAAGTGGCCCGATTAGCCAATTTTCTCATTTTATTATGTTATCGGTATTTGTCCTATTTTGAACTGGTCTAATTTAAGACGGGAGAATTTTATTAATTTCTGATGTTTATTAATTTAGAAAGTTTATTTTATTAACTCGTAAAATTTACATGTCAAAAGTCAAAACTCTGAGAGTATTAATTTTGGAAAACTGAATGTAAGCAGTGAACATCTTGTACTAGTTCTTTTGGGCTTTTCTTTTTGAACAAAATGACGGGAAAAATAAGCCCATACAAACAATGGTGCTTAGGTTAACGCCACCCCCAGTTAGTCCCTTTTTACTTTTCACCGCAGCTTTCCGTTTTCTCCTTCGCTAGCTAAGGTCTCTGCACACGGCTAGGTTTATCTAAAGTCACACATCTATCTCTCAGCAACTAGAACGATCATGATTTCAGATTCTATCGCTACTGACCTCGGCATCGAGATATTGTCGAGATTACCAGCAAAGTCCATCGCTAGGTTTCGTTCTGTGTCGAAGCAATGGACTTCAATACTTGATAGTCCATACTTCAAAGATTTGTACCTGACCAAGTCCTCGGCTCCGCAGCCTCGTCTCATATTTGCTATCGAAGAATATGGTCTGTGGAGCATATTCTCTTTACCTCAGCGTCTGACTCCACACGAGAAGCCTTCATCATCTCTTGTAGTAACTCCCGAGTTTCATATGCAGTTCCCTCCAGACAATATGCGGATCTATGGTCGTGATGACAGACAATTCGCATGTGGATATGCCTCAGGTTTAATCTATTTCTACGGTATGTGGACCAATGTGGAGGATAACATTGACGTGCCTGTGATATGTAACCCTAAAACTGGACGGTATGAAACCTTACCTTTTATCCATAGGTACAGAAAATGTTATAGCTTCTTTGGGTTTGATCCGGTTGGAAAGCAGTACAAGGTATTGCACATGGCTTATCCATGTGGTCCTAATGATCACAGAATTATGACACTAGGAACTAGAGGCATGAGGTGGAGAAAAATCAAATGTTCTTTAAGACATGAGAATGTGAGTGAAGGGGTATGCATCAATGGGGTTTTGTATTACTTAGGTGACATCTCTGACTATGAGGAAGAATCTCAGGATAAGTCTAATTATGTGATAGTTTGCTTTGATGTTCGGTCTGAGAAGTTCAACTTTATTTATCCAGAAAGCTTTTGTGAATTGATAAACTATAAGGGTAAGTTAGGTGTGATTTACTATGATGATCTCACTGATGATGCTGTGGAGTTGCGGGTGTGGGTTCTAGAGGATGTGGAGAAACATGAATGGTCTAAGTATGCCCACACTTTGAGGGGTGATAAACTCTTCTTCCCGCATTATGCATCGGTCGTTGGAGTTATTTCTACGGGTGAGATTGTGTTGTCCATGGCCGATTATACATCTAAACAACCGTTTTATATTTACTACTTTAATCCTGAGAGGAGCACTCTTCAACGTGTTGAGATCCAAGGTTTCGGAGAATACCATGAAGCATCCAATAATCCTAGTAGAGTCCACGTCTTTGTAGACGATTGTAGTAGATTCTATTCCTTTGCACATCATGTAGAGGATCTTAGCATTAAAGATCCAAATCTGCTCAATTCAAGCATCTCTGCTCCATATGTGTATGCAAAAGAAGATGAAGAAGAAGGATATGATGAGTATGGAAGACTATGGAGAAAGAGAAAGAAAAAGAAGAGAGCAATAGGAGCGGATAGAGCAAATCATTGAAGTTCGGTGCAACTGTGCAAGCAATGGGCATGTCATTTCTGTGCTTTTATTTATTCGTTTATGCTCTTTTAGTTATTCTTTATAACTATTTTTATAAATCAGGTTTTCATTTAATATTCCATCTCTTTTCAGATTCTAAATGCAGTATAGTAGCATCCTATGTGCGGTAATGATTACAAAACATTGATTGGAGAGTTTATATGCTTGAAGAAAGTAGGAGGAGAAACCAGACGATCATTGAAGTTCGGTGAAAGCAATGGATGGGCATGTCATCATTTTCTGCTTTAATCTTTGCGTTTATTATCTTGAATTATGTACCATCTTTATAGCTATTTTCATAAACCAAGTTTTCTTTTAATATTCCATCTCTTTTCAGTTTCTAAATTCAATATCCTGAATACAAAACAGTGAGTGGAGAGTTTATATGTGACAAATAATTATATATGATGCAGTCTTAAACAGAAAAGAACGTGTCTAAGTAAATCGGTTACTCATGCATGTTGACTCTTATCCTGTTGTGGATGTTTCACATACTCATCGGTTTTGTCGAGTGTCAGAGCAAAAACATTTAACTTATGATTCCTTAGTTAGAATCTCTAATGCTAAAAAGAGGTCTTGAGTTTACCTGAAGAAGCTCTTCGATAACTTTCTCCATGATGATAACTCCAGCCTCTTCATTGCTAGTCAAGATCCTTATAGACAATTGCAATTTGGTTGTGGCCCTTTGGAACTTGTTGAGGATATCATATAATGACATGGTCTCAGATTATAGATTCACTGGAGAAAAGAAGGTTATTAATATGAACTCTTGTGTTATATGGTCAAGAATGTGATTTCCCGCGGAGTTCTTTCTCATAATGTTTTTCCTTGGAGGAACATAATCTATACTATTAAAGCTGAAGTACAAAAAATTAAGTGTTTGGAAACATGAATAAGAATTATTTAAAATTATGATGATTGGAAACAAGGATAGTCTACAAATCTAATGAGCTTACTTATTAAACTAAAAACTATTGCGGCGCAAAGTACCATTATTATTGTTTTTGAGTTTTCTATCATTGATATTACTTTATTTCTTAAAATTATTTATTCATATATGTACTCGTGTTTTAAATGTATTTGGAATAAATCAATAATAATCTATATTTTATTTATATAATTTATATTGACTATTGTTATAAGTTTTTAACAGTAATATACTAGCCTTCCAATTCTTCATTAAAAATGAACTTAAAAATTTGACTGAAGTTTTTAGTGTATATAACTTTGCACTAAATTTAGTCAAAAAAAAATTTATAAAATATTACTAAAATATTTACGGGTCACAACATTTTACCAACATTCTGTTACACAATACAGTGATGAAATACAATATTTAAACAGTATACTATTATTTAGTAAAATTGGAACCATAAGATTGTAATTTTTAAAATATTTATATATATCATAAAATAAAGACCCGTCTGGCGGGTTATGATCTAGTATATTGTTAATTAAGCTGACAACATCTAAAAATTGATTCCAAATTGATTAGTAAAATTTGCTATTGGAGTGAAAACTGAAATTGACTGTAACAGGGTCAAAGTTATGTATACAAAGGAGTTCATTTTTGAACAGTATAATACAAACAGCTCTAAACCAATCAACATCAAACCCAAAGTATGTATACAGAGTTCATGTTTGAACCGTATAAACAAAATCAGAAGTCCAAAGTATCCGGTCGTTGCAACAAAGTTAATATAGAGTGTAATCAGAATGACAATTGCAATGAGTGTCTGCTTTCTCGATACGCGGCTACACCCGGATCAGAAACTGCAGGTATCAACCATGCCACCAAATTCACTTTCTCAAAATGCAACTTAAAACTAATGGAAACCAATGGTTTAACCAATACATACCCTCTTTTTGAGGTTGGTTTTGAGCCGTCACGTGTGAGAATGAGTTTATTGTCCTCTTTATACCTTCCTGTAGTTACAGATTAATGAAAGTGAAAGGGTTACTAGTACCGAAACAGAAAGTATATATCGATCTATATTAATGTCTTTATGAAAATAGAAGTTTGTGTAAACCTGAGGAGGCAAAACAAGAGGGTAGCCGAACAGATCCTTTGCTTTTGTGGAATCAAAAGTTCTGCTGCAAGAGAGCAACCTAACTCTAGAAGGTGTTAGCTGTGGTGCTTTCATCCCATATGGTCCCAAACATTTATATACCAGTTCCACAAGATGTGCTATTGGCATCATCACAACAGCAGGTATCTTTATACTTGGCCTGCCAAATTATAATAAAGTAGTGTTAATCTGAGACGAGGTCAAAAAAATGGTTAAGAAACATCAATTCGAAATGTGTTTTGTTAATCTCTTTGGTAAGCGTTTTGCTTTATGATCATTCCACAAACCATAAATGAATTTCGGAGAAAACTAAGATTCAATTAACTAAAAACAAAAGCAAGATTTTGTCGGGGATAAGAATTAAGAAACCAACTTCTATTAAGTTGTCAGCATAAAGTTATCTGTTACTGAGTTAATAGTGGACAAAGTTGAGAAAAAAAATGAAATATCTAACTAGGACTAACAAGGGGAAGAACCTTTTTGTAGCTTGTCTTAAAGAAAATGTACATGTCATATCCAAGTCCTTCATGAAGCAGTGACATAAACTCCCAAAACTTAATTGGCTCCATGTTGTAATGAAGTATGCCTGCGCAGCCATTTCATTTCAGATTAAGCTACAACATCTGGAGTACGAAGAGATTAACTTCTATGAGAAAAAAAAAATCATAGTTCTAGAAAATGATAGACCGTTTCCATGTACTGTAGTATAGGGGACGGATTTCATTCTCCCCTCAAGACCCGTCGAATAACAAGCCAAAGTCCGTTACACGGTCCAAGAAGACGAGGAAGGTCCATACCCGCAAGACGACAAGGAACTCGGAGTCAAGCACACGTCATCGTTCCGTACCGAGCAAGAGAACTTGGCCCAATGGAGGTCCATTAGGGTTGTCCATACAACGACCTATAAAGAGGAGAAGAGACTAAACTTACAGGGGATCCGAAAATAGACTGACTGAGGCGGCAACTAAACTAGGGTTTTACTCACTTCGTTGTTCATATGATCGATCCGTACAACTCCGGTAGCTCCCGAGCACCGTAGTTTCCCTTGTAATCTCTGTTTAATCAATCAATAAAACTCTCCTTTCGTTACTTGCTCATTCACACCTTTGAAATAAACCACCGACGAGTTTCTGTCGATCTTTACTTGTTATTACCAAACTCGGTTCAAACAGTTGGCGCCCACTGTGCGGCATTACGAAGAAGTGTGACGAACATGGCGAACGAAGAAGATTCTTCCGGGAACCAGCCGGAAGAGACCCCGGTCACTCCGACTCTCAAAAATTTCATGGATTCTATCATGGCCCGCCTCGCTCAACAAGACGAAGCCCAGAAGGAGACAAACGCCTAGCTCGCGGCCCTCGCCGCCATCTTTTCACCCCCCGAAGGAGCAATCAGAGACATCGCTTCAGTCCGCCGGTTTCTCTTCAATACCAACCCTACACCGACTCCGGCCAACCAGTCGATGCAACCCGAGGGAACTCCGGCGGATGATTCCGTTCAACCGGCTGGCGGTTCTGACCCCCAAATTGCAGGAGAAATAGCCAAGCTCAAACTGTCACTACAGACCATAACGTCTCAGATCCACCACGCTACGAGTGCTGCACCTCAAATTGATCGTGTGCTCGCCGAGTCATTACGCACTCCTTTCACAGCACGAATCAGTAGCGTCAAGATCCGTTTGACTGAAAAACTCCGACTGCCTATCTATGCCGGCGAGAGCGACCCGACAGATCACGTGACCGCTTTCCATATCGTGATGGGCAGATCGCGATTCTCGGATGAAGAAAGAGATGCCGGTCTTTGCCAGCTCTTTGTCAAGAGCCTAACCGGGCCGGCCTTGATATGGTTTTCCCAACTAACCGAGAATTCCATCGACAACTTCCATGACTTGTCATCTGCTTTCTTAAAGCACTACATCATGTTCACCCGTCAGGGAGCCACTGCCTCCGACCTCTTGAAGATGTCGCAAACTTCCGGACAAAGCCTCTAAGAATTCATGGGAAAATTTTAAACTTTGGCCACCAAGGTATACGCCCCGGACAGTATGGCAGCCGAAGCTCTTCAGAACGCACTATACGTTCATTCCCCGTTCCGGCAAGATCTCTACCAAAGTCCGACTACCTCGCTGGAAGACGCAATTGCTCGCTCCCACAACTTCATCCGAATGGAGGAAGATACTCGGGCAATACTGAACAAGAGAAACCCAGATAAATCTGGCCCGACAAAAACTCATGACTCTCGAGATGCACGCCAAGAGCCTCGACAACACTCTGCGGGAGATCGTACCGATCGGAAGAAGGGATACATTTATCACGTCGACGGTTCTCCCCCATCTACCATCGTAGTTTGGGGAAAAGGATGGAACCATTACTAACGCGAAGACGAGGGCGTGAAGTCACCATCTGGCTCTAGATCCCCGCGTAAAAACAAGGCGGATAAGTTCTGCAAATATCATAACACCAGAAGTCATGACACCAAGGAGTGCAGACACCTCGGTGAATACCTCATCGGACAGTACGCAGCCGGACAGATTGACGCCGAGCCCCCAAAGCCGAGGACCAACACCAAAAAAAGTTGGAGCAAAAACAAGGACAAAAAGTAAAAAAAAAAGGAACGACAAGCCTCGACACGAGGAAGAAACTCGTCCGACGACGAAAATACTGTAGGTCGACCCTGAGATGAACAGGCCGCCGATGAGGAGCAACCCAAAAATAGGAAACGGTTCCAGGTCATCCTCTCTCAAAAAGAAGTATCTTCTGACGATGACGCTGGGCCTAGTGATCTCCGAGCACACCTTAACTCTCGCCGCAAGGAGACACATCCCGCCGATCTTCGGAACAGACTTAACTTGAAGAAAGTGCGAAAGCAGGGCAACTCCAGCATCCCCTCGGCTGCGACTCCTCGATATGGACAAGGTAACCTGCGGCATCAGCTCAGGTCCAACACTGGAGATCTCTGATGCACGCTGGATAGAATGAAGATGCCGGATCTGTGTCAAGTGCTCGACCAAAGGAAGGCACTCAGCACCGACATCGACCTTTCCAAATCGGAGACTGCAACCGACACCTGACTAAACGTTATCATGGGCGGTTCCCCTCCGTGCGGAGATTCGGTCTGATCAGTAAAGGCCCATCAGCGCTAGGCTGTTACTTCCGAAAAATGGCCGTCTAAGCCATACGACAGTCCTCCTATTACCTTCTCCCCCGCGGATGCTGTCGGCGTTCACATGCCCCACCCTGCACCAATGTGTAAAATTCCTGGGAAACGATGGTCGGATCCGTACGTTACGAGGTGATCAGCAGGCAGCTCGCGAACTATTGGTCGCTTCTGTGAAGCTCCGACAAGAAAATTCCCACGTCAACGTCGTGGCAAAGCCCGTTCACAAAATTTACCCGCAGAAGGAAGAGATCACCGAGGTTGCTCTCGACGAAAGTGACCCGAGCAAGATAGTCCGCGTAGAAGCCTACCTGATGGACGAAATGAAGGAACGCATCATTGCCTTCGTTCGACAAAACGCTTCCACATTTGCTTGGACAACCTCCGATATGAAAGGTATCGACCCGATGATCACCACTCATGAGCTCCATGTCGACCCAAAGTTTAAACCAATCAGGCATAAGAGCCGACAACTCGGTCCCGAGCGAGCAAAAGCGGTTAACGATGAGGTCGGTCGCCTCCTAGATGCTGGATCGATCATCGAAGTCCGATTCCCCGAGTGGCTCGCCAACCCAATGGTGGTCAAGAAGAAAAGTGGGAAGTGGCGCGTCTGCGTTGATTTCACAGACCTCAACAAGGCTTACCCCAAGGATAGTTTCCCACTCCCTCATATTGACCGACTAGTGGAGGCAACAGCCGGGAACGAGCTCCTCACATTCATGGACACTTTCTCCGGTTATAAACAGATTATGATGCATCCCGATGATCAGGAAAAAAACTTCTTTCATCACTGATCGCGGAACATACTGCTACAAGGTCATGCCCTTTGGCCTTAAAAATGATGAAGCAACATATCAACGACTCGCCAACAAAATGTTCGCCGACAAACTTGGACGAACCATGGAGGTTTACATCGACGATATGCTCGTCAAGTCCCTCCGGGCAGAAGACCACCTCGATCACCCTCGGGAATGCTTCGAAGTCTTGAATGCGTACGGCATGAAACTTAACCCAGCAAAATGTACCTTCGGAGTCACATCAGGGGAGTTCCTCGGTTCTATTGTCACTCAGCAGGGAATCGAAGCTAACCCAAAAAAAATATCTGCAGTCCTTGATCTCCCGAGTCCAAAGAACGCTCACGAAGTTCAGCGTTTGACTGGTCGTATCGCAGCCCTGAATCGATTCATATCATGGTCTACGGAAAAGTGCCTTCCGTTCTACGAGCTCCTCCGCGGTAACAAACGCTTCATATGGGATGATAAGTACGAGGAGGCCTTCACGCAGCTCAAGCAATATTTAACGACGCTGCCGGTCCTCGCCAAACCGGATGATAGAGATATCATGTCCCAGTACATTGCAGTTTCTTCAAAGGCCGTCAGCAGCGTCCTGATAAAGGACGACCGGGGAGATCAGAAGCCGATCTTCTATATGAGAAACCGCATGATAGATCCCGAGACGTGTTACCCAACACTTGAAAAGATGGCACTCACAGTCATCACTTCCGCTGGGAAACTCCGCTCTTACTTCTAGTCGCATGCTATCGAGATCCTCACGGATCAACCATTGCGAACCGTAATGCACAACACTAATCAGTCGGATAGACTATCCAAGTGGGCAACTGAACTTAGCGAGTACGACATAACCTACAAGAACCACGTTACCTTAAAGTCTTAAGTCCTCGCTGATTTCATGGTCGAGCTCGATCCCAACCTCGAGCAAGTTTTGGTGATACCCGATCAAAACTGGATACTGCATGTCGACGGGTCGTCGAATAATAAGGGATCGGGCGCAGGGGTACAACTTCAATCCCCCACCGGTGAACTCATTCGACAGTCCTTCACCTTCGGTTTCAACTCTTCTAATAATAAAGCCGAGTACGAATCACTAATCACCAGCCTCCGACTCGCAAAGGCAGTCCGCGAAAAGCGTCTAAGCGCTTATTGCGATTCACAACACATAACTAGTCAATATCACAGGGACTACAACGTCCGAAACGAGCGAATGGATGCCTACCTAAAACTTGTATGTGACCTCGCCAAGGAGTTCGATTTCTTCGAGTTAACGAAGGTTCCTTGGGGAGAAAATGTGTGTGCAGAAGCGCTCGCCGCCCTCGGAAGCAAACCCCACGATCAAGTTTAGCGAACCATACCGATACACAAAATAGACGAGCCGAGCATATCTATCGCCACAGAACCAAGCCCTTCCATAGCTTCAATCTCCGATCAGATGGATATTGACGGTGACCCGAGTAAGGCTAATAACAATGACCCCGATCAACCCCTTCACAGCGAACAACCCGAGCAAGAGTTTCCCGACTGGCGTAAACTAATCATCGATTACCTCGCTGATGGCACGTTACCTCCCGAAAAGTGGTTAGCTCGCTGTATCAAGACCAAAAGCACGAACTACTTTCTCACCGACGGAGTCCTCTATCGCTGGACAGCAAACAAAGTCCTGCTCCGTTGCTTACATGGCAAGGAAACCCGCCTCGTTATGGCGGAAACCCATGAAGGAGTAGCAGGTAACCACTCGGGCGGGCGAGCTTTGGCATTAAAAGTGAAAAGCCTAGGCTTCTTCTGGCAGACAATGATAGCCGACTGCGAGTTCTACGTCCGTCTCTGCGATAAATGCCAGCGACACGCCCACATAATCCTCCAACCTACTGAGTTTCTCCAAACAACAACCGCACCCTATCCCTTCATGAGGTGGGCGATGGACATCACCGGGCCAATGCCGAGCTCACGACAACGACGTTTTGTCCTTGTCATGACCGATTACTTTACCAAGTGGGTTGAAGCCGAAGCTTTCATCCATGTCACCGAAAACAAAGTACAGTGATTCGTCTGGAAAAACATCATATGTCGCCATGATCTCCCTTACGAGATCATCACGGACAACAGATCGCAATTTATCTCCAACAAGTTCCGCGGCTTCTGTGATCGAAAGAGAATCCGACTAAGTACCTTAACCCCGAGACACCCGCAGGGAAACGGCCAGGCGGAAGAAACAAACAAAACTATTCTCGACGGCATTAAAAAGCGCGTGGACCTTAAGAAAGGTGTTCTTTGGTCGCATCGAACCACACCCCGGGGTGTGACCAAAGTCACACCTTTCTCCCTTTCCTATGGGGTCGAGGCAATGACACCGCGGAGGTCAACGTAACAAGCCTACGCCGAGCAAAGCTCTCGTAGAACGAGGAGATCAACGAGGAATGATGCTTCACGCCTTGGATCAACTCGAAGAGCACCACGATCAGGCTTTGCTCAGAATCCAAAATTACCAGAATCAAATTCAAAGCTACTATAACAAGAAGGTCCACTCGAGACCACTGGAACTCGGCGACCTCGTGCTGCGAAAGGTGTTTGAAAACACGAAGGAATGGGGAGCCGGGAAGTTAGGAGCCAACTGGGAAGTCCCTTACAAAATCACCAAATTCATCAAACCAGGTGTGTATCGACTCGAGACATCGACAGGCGAGCCAGTTCTGAGGTTCTGGAACTTTCTTAACCTGAAGTGTTATTACGCCTAAAAAAACACCTTCCTTTTCCAAAAAAACAGTATATATACAGTGAAACCTCTATAAATTAATAATGTTTGGACTACACCAAAATTTTATTATTTTTATTAATTTAGATATATATTAATTTATCAATATATTAATCGAACCAAAAACTCAGTTTGGGATTATAAAATTATATTATTTTATAGAGATATTTATTGTATATTAATTTATCGAGTATTAATTTATAGAGGTTCTACTGTATATATATACCGAGCATATGCGCCTTCGGGCCACTTTTGCCAAAGGTAATGCACATCTTGCAACCAACCGAGTAAATGCGCCCGACCACTTTTACTCACCCGAAAAAATGCGTCCCGACCACTTTTGTTCGGACAAAAAGCGAACTACGAATGACTTGATCCTTTAACGAGGTACGTAGGCAGCCCTCCCAAGGGTCCAGTCATACCCCAACCAAAGCCATATATCGAGCTTTCGCCAGACCGACGCGACGGCAGCTGCACACGCGTACCCACCAAAGGTCGCGGCGAAGCTTACTTGCCATCGGGACAAGCTCCGACTTTTACACATACGAACACTATAGAGGAGAACCGAACAAACTCACACTACATTCGATGTAATGAGCCTTCGGCAAGGAAAAGCCCTCCCTGATGTTATATTCCTTACCCATGCTTCCGAGCCTCCGTCAGACGGAGAGAGTGATTTCATCTTGCGAAACAGCGTAATGAACACTCGTCGACATGGGTTCCCCGAAGAGTTCTTCTTTTGTTTGCACAAACAATTTTATTTTACACATTTAAGTTAACTAATGTGATGAATGTTTGTCAGCATAAGTCCTCGAGGAACTTTTCTTTGTTTACTTAGTAATAATTCCCTACGATATTTTCGTCTGAAATATTTGACAGGTATCCCCCGGAAAATACTAAAGTGGAAAAACACAAACAAAAGAGGAGTAAAAGGAACATCCATACAACCAGGCGCCTGCAAAAGTCTTACAAGGTCGAGTAGAAAAAGGGTCCTACAAAGCATTACATAAACAAGTGGGCAACGTTCCCAAGCTCAAGCCTCGACGTTAGTTTCCTCATCGTCGCGGTTGGTCTCGTCCAAGTTCATGTCCGATGCCGGGATTTCCGAATTCTCTATCTCGGACACCAGAGCAGCCGTCCTCGAAGCGGTCGGGTCTTCGTTATCGGCAGCTTGTCCCTCCTAATCTGCTCCCCGCGTGGCCGAATTCCCCTCCGTTAGATCAGCTCCCGGAGCTAGATTTGGCTGCTGCGCGGCGTTCGTTCCCACAGCAGGATCTTAGCAAACGCTCTCCGATAGAGTGGAAGGAGTGTTCTGAGGGCTACGAAGTCCACGCGCAACTGAGGAATCGATCAACCCAGAGTTAGATCCAAAAGGGTCGATCCCGGACAAGAAACGCTCATCCACGAACTGAGACGGAAGCACTACGGGGGACAAGGTCAGGTTGGATTCAGGCAGATCCCCCACCTCCAAGCTATCCATTTCTTCCTTGTACTTCGAGGCTTTGGCGTCGAAGATCCTAATAATGTTGCTCGGGACAGGATGCCCTTTCCTGTTAATCATTTCGAGACAATCCTTGACGCCGGAAGCTTGGCCGTATAGCTGACGCTTCTCTTGGTAAGCATGGTTGTAATCCCGAGTACTCTCGAAGCGATGCTGGCACTTCGAAACATATGCGGTCTGCACCCTAACCCTTTCCAGAGTGACTTCGTGAGCGCGGGAACGACGCAGACCCTTGATATCCTGATCTTTTTCCCGGATGCTCACGGATATCACGGCTTTCTCACGCTCCGAGTTCTCCAACGCTTCCCGAGCGGCCATTATCTCTTCCTCGAGGGCATCGGTCTTCTTTTTGTACTCGCGACTGCAAGCAACCGCCTTATCCCTCCCTTTTAAGATTTTCTTGCACTACAAGAAATATTAGTATTGGTAGGAGAGCACACTCGCAAAGTTCAGCGTTTGACTGGTCGTATCGCAGCCCTGAATCGATTCATATCACGGTCTACGGACAAGTGCCTTCCGTTCTACGAGCTCCTCCGCGGTAACAAACGCTTCATATGGGATGATAAGTGCGAGGAGGCCTTCACGCAGCTCAAGGAATATTTAACGACGCCGCCGGTCCTCGCCAAACCGGATGATAGAGATATCATGTCCCTGTACATTGCAGTTTCTTCGAATGCCGTCAGCAGCGTCCTCTTAAAGGACGACTGGGAGATCAGAAGCCGATCTTCTATATGAGCAAGCGCATGACAGATCCCGAGACGCGTTACACAACACTTGAAAAGATGGCACTCGCAGTCATCACTTCCGCTGGGAAACTCCGCTCTTATTTCTAGTCATATGCTATCGAGATCCTCACGGATCAACCACTGCGAACCGTAATGCACAACACTAATGAGTCAGATAGACTATCGAAGTGGGCAATTGAACTTAGCGAGTACGACATAACCTACAAGAACCGCGTTACCTTAAAGTCTCAAGTCCTCGCTGATTTCATGGTCCAGCTTGATCCCGACCTCGAGCAAGTTTTGGTGATACCCGATCAAAACTGGATACTGCATGTCGATGGATTGTCGAATAATAAGGGATCGGGCGCTGGGGTACAACTTCAATCCCCCACCGGTGAACTCATTCGACAATCCTTCACCTTCGGTTTCAACTCTTCTAATAACAAAGCCGAGTACGAATCACTAATCGCCAGCCTCCGACCAGCAAAGGCAGTCCGCGCAAAGCGTCTAAGCGCTTATTGCGATTCACAACACGTAACTAGTTAATATCACGGTGACTACGACGTCCAAAAAGAGCGAATGGATGCCTACCTAAAACTTGTCTGTGACCTCGCCAAGGAGTTCGATTTCTTCGAGTTAACAAAGGTTCCTTGGGGAGAAAATGTGTGTGCAGAAGTGCTCGCTGCCCTCGGAAGCAAACCCCACGATCAAGTTAAGCGGACCATACCGATACACAAAATAGACGAGCCGAGCATATCTATTGCCACAGAACCAAGCCCTTCCATAGCTTCAATCTCCGATCAGATGGATATTGACGGCGACCCGAGTGAGGCTAATAACAATGACCCCGATCAACCCCTTCACAGCGAACAACCCGAGCAAGAGTTGCCCGTCTGGCGTAAACTGATCATCGATTACCTCGCTGACGGCACGTTACCTCCCGAAAAGTGGTTAGCTCGCCGTATCAAGACCAAAAGCATGAACTACTTGCTCATCGACGGAGTCCTCTATCGCTGGACAGCAAACATAGTCCTGCTTCGTTGCTTGCATGGCGAGGAAACCCGCCTTGTTATGGTGAAACCCATGATAGAGCAGCAGGTAACCACTCGGCCGGGCGAGCTTTGGCATTAAAAGTGAAAAGCCTAGGCTTCTTCTGGCCGTCAATGATAGCCGACTGCAAGTTCTACTGATATACCATTACTTTGACCCCTTTTTGGTCATGGTATTGATATGTTTTTGTAATAATTATCTATGTTTTAGAATCTATTTTGTATGTTTTCAGGTTCAGGAGCATTTTGTAGTAAAGTGATGATTTAGATGCCATATGGAGCTTAAAGGAGAGTTTTCCAAGATGATTGTGAAGATCTGACATTGAGAGACAGATATCGATCGATACACACCTTGTGTAATCGATCGATGACGATTCCGTAGAAGTTGAAGTCGAGATACTCCATCGATCAATGTACACCATGTACCATCGATCGATACAAAGCGTGATGAGCAAGATTTACTTGGCCAACTTGAAGCCTAAGTTCTCACCAAATTACAAGACTTCCCCTGACGAGTTTTTAACCTAATTGTACTCATATTTATAGTTATGCCTATGAGCCCTAGAAAGAGAATCATGAGATCAAATAAGAAAGTATTGAGTTTTTATCTAAGTTTTGTATTCTATTTATCAATAAAGTATTTTCTTTTCATCTTATTCTTTTGCTATGGATCTCTTGGCTATGTCTGAGTAGATTCATTTGTTAGATTTGGGGTTCAAATAGTTATGAGGGATTAGCCCCAACTATGGAGTGTTGAGTTATTATATTCATTATCCAAATGAACCCTAATGCTTACTCTAGATTTGCTACCTAGAGTTATGATTATGGAGTGACTAATCTAATAGTCATCATCCTGAAATCATTTGGCTAAGCCCAGACTCTATTAGGCACCTGTGATAGGCGGTTTAATAGAAATTCTCGGGTGAACACAGTTTCAATTCGATCTGATGCTATATCGATCGATACTCCTATAGAGTCATCGATCGACGGCAACATATATCGATCGATACTGCGACAGCAACATCGATCGATACTGTCGGCAATCAGATCAATGGACGAGTCTAATAGCGACAGCTATAGATTTGTCTAAGGATTGAAGTTCTCATATATTTGCAAGCAATTCGTTAAGACATCCATAGATTTATAATCCTGATTTTCTGAATAGTAACCTTGAATCTAACTATTTTCTTTCATTGTTTTAAACCCAAAACCTATTTTCCTTAGCAACTTACCATTGCTACCAACTTTTATTTATTGTTTTAAACCTTTTTCAACCTAGCTTAATCACTTAGGATTATATCTTTTGTGACTCTAGTTCCTTGTGGATTCGATCCCTAAGTACTATGATTGAACCTCTTATTTGAGAGAGTAAATCACTCCTTAGGGTTAAACATTTGAGTGACATCAAATTAGGCGCCGTTGCCGGGGAACTAAGATCACTATTAGATTTAATCTGATTCAGTCTAGGTTATTTGTTACTTTTTATTTTTCCATCTTTTGACACAAATTTTGTTTCTTTTTCTTTTTGTCTTTTTCAGGTACATGCCCAGCAGTACTAGAAGCAACAAGGACAAGCAACTTTTGTACTCAGAAGATCCCAACAATCTGGAACGTAGCATCCGCAAAGACCTACGCTGCACATCGATCGATACCAACAACTCTCTATCGACCGATATGCGCTTTCCACCGACGATCAACAACCGTTCGTCGACCGATTTCCTCACCACCTCATCGATCGACATCAACAACCATTCGTCGACCGATACCCACACCACCTCATCGATCGACATTAACAACCGTCCGTCGACCGATACTCTTCACTTGACATCGATCGATACACCTCACCTTACATCGATCGATACTAATAGGTGAGACATGGTAGCGCCTATGATTCTCATACCCGATGAAAATGGAGACCTGCGTGATCAAGATGGTCACCTGCGAAACGCAGCAGGTCAAAAGCTGAATGATCAGAAGGAGGTCATTACTGAAGAAGACACTGCACCCACATGCATCATTCAACCTGTAGAAGAGACCAGAACTTTGGCTGACTACAATCGTCCGGATCAGTTCTATTCAAACCGATCAGCCATCCTCCCTCCTGCTATTCAGAGAGGAGATTTTGAGCTCAAGCCTCAGTACTACACACTTGTAGGACAAATCCCTTTCCGTTGTTTTCCCCATGAGCATCCTATGGACCATCTGGAGAGGTTCGAGGATCTTGTAACCCTAGTCAAAACAAAAGGAGTCCCTCAAGACTACCTTTTCTGCAAGCTTTTCAAGTACTCTCTATCTGGAGAAGCTTTGCAGTGGCTGAGACAACTACCACCAGGTTCCCTTACCACCTGGAGTGACATCAAGCACGCTTTCCTGCGTAATTTCTTTGATGATTCACGCGCTGAAGACAGGAGGAAGAAAATTGCTACATTCACCCAAGACCCTGAAGAGTCATTCAAGGATACTTGGAACATATTCAAATCCTACCAGCGAGACTGCGCACACCACGGATTCAACAAAGTGCAACTGCTCTGCACTTTCTACAGAGGCATCAGCCCAGATTTCAAGAGAGCCCTTGATACAGCTAGTGATAGCAACTTCACCACCAGGAATCCTCAGAATGCTATCAAGCTAATTGATAACTTGGCTTCCAACAACAGCACAAGAAACTCTATGACGCAGACTACATCATCCATTGGGAAGGAGTACGTCAATGAAGTTCAAGCACAGCTAGACAATATTCAGAAGCTCTTAAATAAGCAGATCTGTTCAGTGGAAGATTCAGACATTGTTGAAGAAGATGTCAACTGGATTAGTGGAGCTTGTTTTCAGAGATCTGGTAACCAAGGAGGGTACATAAACTTCACAGGCCAGAGAAGCAACTTCAACCAGAGTTCCCAGAAGCCCAACAACTTCAGCAGCAGCAACCCTAACAACAACATAAGCTATGGAAGTGCCTTCTACTCAAATCCACACCCACCCACCCAAGATACTAAACTGGAGGAATTGATAGACAAGATACTTGAGAGTCAGCAGAAGCTCGAGGTAAACTTCAATGGAAAGATCGATTCTGTCTACACCACCTTCACCACGAAGATAGATGCCCTCAGCACCCATGTGAAGAAGCTAGAGACCCAAGTGTTTCAGACAGGAGAAACACTTAAGAAGCAGGAGTTTGCCCACAACCAGAACATCAATGCTGTCTTGGATGATGAATTTTGGCAAGAGGTAGTAGAAGAGATTCAGAGATCTGATGATGAGAGTGAAAGAGAATTCGCCTACGACTACTATCGATCGATATCACCAGCTCAACATCGATCGATATCGCCTTTAGTACGTCGATCGATAGACTTTGACGAGTGTCGATCGATAGACTCAGACGAAAACCCTCGCGAGTGCAATTCCGTCAAGATTATGTCTCACGCCAACTTCGCAGCACGTCAATCACATCCGCCCATCCTTGTCATCGATCGACATGATGACCCCATCATCGACCGACACACTCCAGCCAGTGTGGATCGATACACAGTACCCCAACGCCGAGTGAAGCTTCCTAAGATTGATAGTGCACGTCTTGACGCTTTCCGGGAGAAGTATTACACCACCAGAAGCCCTACAGCAGCCCTAAAAGAGAGACCCACAGATATCTTTGAGTCCATGGAGATAGAAAAGGAAACTCAGGGAAGAGTTCTCAGAAAAAGGAAAGAGAAGATACCTAAGCCCTACAAAAGAGAAGCTAATGAGAAGGAGTTGTCAAGCTTTAGAAAAAGAGTCCTCAGAATACCTAAAGAGAAACCTTTTGAAGAAGCCTATTTTTCACACAGATTGTGGATGTTCTTCAGAGAAACCAAGGAGACAGAAGAAGACATCAGGAGGATGTTTAACCAAGTCAGAAACAGCCTCAAGCAGAAGATAACACTGGAGAAGAAGAGTGATCCAGGGAAGTTCACAATACCATGTTCCATCCAAGGTGTTGAGTTCCCTCGTGCCCTATGTGATACAGGATCTTGAGTTAGCATCTTACCCAAGCTTATGGCAGACCATCTAGGTATGAAGATAGAGCCTTCTGAAGAAACTTTCATCTTTGTGGATTGTTCTCAACAAAGGTCTGGAGGCATCGTTCGCAACCTTTAGGTACAGATTAGCGAAACCCTAATTCCTACAGACTTCCATGTCCTCTCCAACAAGCTCAACTTCAAGACTTCTCTACTACTTGGAAGAGCCTTCTTAGCCACAGTTGGAGCTGTTTGTGACCTACAAACCAACAAGCTCTGCTTAACCCTTATCAACCCTTCCATCCACTACAACCCTGTTCTAGTCATCAAGTTTCCAAGAACAGCAAGCTCAACACTCGTAGCCACCTGTTTCTGTGCCCACGAGTATGATTCTATGGGAGATTATGAAACCGAAGAAGCAGTATCGACCGATGACAACCCTTCGCCATCGACCGATACCGTTGCCGACCCGTCGACCGACAGCACTACCTGGTCATCGATCGATAGGGTATTCCAACAGATCGAAGACGAGTTCCCAGACGCCGATTTCAGCTCAGATGAGTGGGAAAACGATCACTACATGCCCGCGCTAGCTAGTATCACTTCTCAGGAGGAGTATGATGAAGATTATGAGGAGGAACGAGCCATAGAGTACCGATTTCTTCGAGAAGATGCAGAACACCCTCCTATCCTGACCTTCCTCCAACGAGCATCAACCGATACGGCACCCTGTCCATCGATCGATATGCCTCAACCCGAATCGCCCAATGTCTACTCAGTGTCACTAATCGATCTGCTATTTCCAAACACCGTTGACGAGTTTCCAGGCAGCGATTTGATACCGATGATGAGTACGACACAGATAATGCAGAGGAACAAGCCGCCAAGTATAGATCTCTTCGCCTAAACGAAGCCTGATGCGACTTTTTCTTTTGCCTTTTCCGCCCATCGATCGATGCAAACCCTACCCCCATCGACCGATATGCCTCCACCCAGATCGTTCAAACGACGTTTCAAATCAACGAGCGACGAACCCTACTGCGCAGAATTCTATGTCCCACACGAGCCACAAGACGAAGATTACTCGATTGGAAACTGGGCGAGCGGTTATCATGAAAGTTTTGCAGTAGATACAGCACCACTACAACCCGCGATCCAACCTGCAGCACCCGTATCGATCGACACGAAGCACAAGCCGTCGATCGACATGTCCCACAAACAACCGACCGATGCCGCAGCTCCACCATCGATCGATATCAATCTCCAACAACCAACCGATCCTGCCACAACACCATCCGAGGTACAAATACCTAAATTTGATTTAAATTCACTAATACCGGATGAGTTTGGTATTTTCAGGGATTCAGATGGTCATGCACGAACTATAGATGGGAGAATCATTCCAATCTCCACAGAAGATGTTGCAGACATCCTTCAGATGGCCAATGGACCTATCATCGAAAACGATCCGCACCAAGGAAAACGGCCATCGACCGATGCATGGAGACTCGCATCGATCGATATGCACCAAGAATATGGGGAGAGAGCCTTCAACAACGGAGTTCTTCGTTTCTTTTGGGAAAAGAAGGATGAATATGGAGTCTACAGAGATGAATCTGGCCATGCAAGAGCAGTAAACGGAGACATCATCCCTGTTACCAAAGAAGACATGGGAAACTTGCTGAAGAGAGCCTCATTATTTGGACGCTCTTGTTTCTGTCTACCAGGGTATGCTGATCCATATGCTAAAGGAGTTCCAGATGGCAAGCTCCACACACAGGCAGAAGTCACCTATATGCTAAATGGAAGAACCGGAGATCACAACTGGGAGATAGCAGCCATGCAACATGAACATGAAAAAGACCTATCAAGACTTTGAGGTGAACTACTATGGAATACCACCAGCACTGACTTAGCACTATATGAAAAAGAAGCCCTACAAGAAGAAGTCAACACCTTGCGCGCACAACTGAGATCTCAGACACAGGCATCGACCGATACAGATCCCTTGCATCGATCGATACACCCGTCCATAACCCGATCGAGCACCACTTCCAGAAGGTATCGATCGATGACAAACCCAGTCCATCGATCAATACCCGTGCTCAAGAATTCTGTACCAGAAAAGAACTAGAAGCAGCCACAAGAGATATCTACAAATCTATTGAGTCTTGTGGAGACGAAGATTACAGATAGCTGGACAGATATTGGTTACCAGTACACAGTGACGTCAAAGGATTGCAGTGCACAGTGGAGGATATTCAAAAGGAGCTAGAAGATATCCAAAGACAGCTCGCCAACCAACCTGCACCATCACCATCGATCGATGACATACCACACACATCGACCGATGTGCAACCTCCAGAATCAACCGACGATCCAACACACCACGACACCATGCAACGAACTACAGAACACATCTACAGCATGCTTGGACATCATAAGTATAGTCTTGCCAGCTTAGAGGAGTGGTTGGAAAGGATCCAAACTGAAGTTTGTGGTTTGAAGACTAGTATGACCAGAAGTAAGAAAGCCAAGAAGCTTTTTAACCTCATGGTTTGAAGAAACACAAGACAAGAAGGATACTTGTTTCCCAACAAGTACCTGCAACCCACCTCACTAGCCACCATAATTCCATAGTCAAACTAACTGACTTTAACCAAGTGCTGAGTGGGAGGCAACCCACTGTTAGGTATTTTATTTCTTTATTTTATTTTATTTTTACTTATTAGTTTTGTTTTTATTTGTTTTAGGAAAAATAGACATCCGATCACTACCTATCGACCGATACGAACCAGTCGATATCGCTCGACACATATTTACACGCATCGATTGACGATGGCGACTCACCATCGATCGATATCCATATCAGTCAGGTATATCGTTCACCACTTCGATATCAGTTACACATTTAATTTTTCTTATGCTCTTACTCTAACTGATTATACACTGAGGTCAGTGTATGATTTAAGTCTGGGGGGAGATAATTACTGATGCTACTTTACCTCTTTTTGATCTTATTTATAAAAGTTTTCAAAAATTGGTTTTATTGAGACAAGAAAGGAAAAAAATTTCAAAGTCTTACTTTTTATCTTACCACTCTTTAGCACCATTCTTAGATTTGTTGATTGCAAAAAGTACTATAGATGCTAAAGTGGATCACCGATCACCTATGACAACACTTTCATGATTGTCTGGAAGAACCAAAGCTTATTTCCAAACTAACCTGACATCTACTGCTTGTCTTGGGGCTTGGTATACAAGGGATCGGAATCCTCTTGCAAGTCTGGAAGGTAAAAGTCGCAAAAATTTTGGTTTCCTTCTTTCCTTCCTTCGGCATCCCCAGAGAATAAAAGACGATATGATTTCCTGAGAGGCATAGGGAGAGGTACATTACCTATGACCCCACTATTCTAAATCAAAGGAATGATCAAAGCGAGGGAGAGGTACATTACCTATGACCCCACTATTTGCTTACACTTTGTCAAGAAAAGATGAACATTAATTGTTCATTGGGATTGATATATATATAAAAAAAAAGAATTAGTTGGGATTCAGAGAAGGGGGATTAAGAAAGAAAGGGAACCAGGATGAGAATGCCTCAAACTTGTTTGAGTTGAATCTATGTGTTCCTTGATCGATACTCCCAAGGTAAAGCCTACAGCTTTATTTTTATGCATAAATGAAATCAGTAGAGGGGATAGACAGACAAGGAATGTTTAAGTTGATTGGCTAGATGTATTTGGTTGCTAAGCTAGGATATGGTATAATGTACTTCTGTAGTTGACAGATATGAGATGTGGTTTGCAACAAAGTAAGAGGTGATGATTTTAAAGTTGAGATTTTGATTGAGTCCCTGCTGTTTTTAAACTTCTTTCAAAGACTAACTTAAGGTTTGCTTGAGGACAAGCAAAAGGTTAAGTCTGGGGGAGTTGATATACCATGATTTTGACCCGTTTTTGGTCATGGTATTGATATGTTTTTATANGTGATGATTTTAAAGTTGAGATTTTGATTGAGTCCCTGCTGTTTTTAAACTTCTTTCAAAGACTAACTTAAGGTTTGCTTGAGGACAAGCAAAAGGTTAAGTCTGGGGGAGTTGATATACCATGATTTTGACCCGTTTTTGGTCATGGTATTGATATGTTTTTATAATAATTATCTATGTTTTGGAGTCTATTAGGTATATTTTCAGGTTCAGGAGCATTTTGTAGTAAAGTGATGATTTAGGTGTCTTATGGAGCTCAAAAGGAGAGTTTTTCAAGATGATTGTGAAGATCCGACATTGAGAGACACATATCGATCGATACACACCTTGTGTAATCGAATTTGAAGTCGAGATACTCCATCGATCGATGTACACCATGTACCATCGATCGATACAGAGCGTGATGAGCAAGATTTACTTGGCCGACTTGAAGCCCAAGTTCTCACCAAATTAGAAGATTGCCCCTGATGAGTTTTTAACCTAATTGTACTCATATTTATAGTTATGCCTATGAGCCCTAGAAAAAGAATCATAAGATCAAATAAGAAAGTATTGAGTTTTTATCTAATTTTTGTATTCTATTTATCAATAAAGTATTTTCTTTTCATCTGATTCTTTTGCTATGAATCTCTTGACTATGTCTGAGTAGATTCATTTGTTAGATTGGGGTTCAAATAGTTATGAGGGATTAGCCCCAAGTGGAGTGTTGAGTTGTTATATTCATTATCCAAATGAACCCTAATGCTTACTCTAGATTTGCTACTTAGAATTATGATTGTGGAGTGACTAATCTAATAGTCATCATCCTGAAATCATTTGGCTAAGCCCAAACTCTATTAGGCACGTGCGATAGGCGGTTTAATAGAAATTCTCGGGTGAACACAGTTTCAATTCGATCTGATGCTATATCGATCGATACTCCTATAGAGTCATCGATCGACGGCAACATATATCGATCGACACTGCGACAGCAACATCGATCGATACTGTCGGCAATCAGATCAATGGACGAGTATAATAGCGACAGCTATAGATTTGTCTAAGGACTGAAGTTCTCATATATTTGCAAGCAATTCGTTAAGACATCCATAGATTTATAATCTTGATTTTCTGAATAGTAACCTTGAATCTAACAATTTTCTTTCATTGTTTTAAACCCAAAACCTATTTTCCTTAGCAACTTACCATTGCTACCAACTTTTATTTATTGTTTTAAACCTTTTGCAACCTAGCTTAATCACTTAGGATTATATCTTTTGTGACACTAGTTCCTTGTGGATTCGATCCCTAAGTACTACGATTGAACCTCTTATTTGAGAGAGTAAATCACTCCTTAGGGTTAAACATTTGAGTGACATCATCTACGTCCGTCGCTGCGATAAATGCCAGCGACACGCCCACATAATCCACCAACCTACTGAGTTTCTCCAAACAACAACCGCACCCTATCCCTTCATGAGGTGGGCGATGGACATCATCGGGCCAATGCCGAGCTCACGACAATGACGTTTTGTCCTTGTCATGACCGATTACTTTACCAAGTGGGTTGAAGCCAAAGCTTTCATCCATGTCACCTACAACAAAGTACAGGGATTCGTATGGAAAAACATCATATGTCGCCATGGTCTCCCTTACGAGATCGTCACGGACAACGGATCGCAATTTATCTCCAATAAGTTCCGCGGCTTCTGTGATCGATAGAGAATCCGACTAAGTACCTCAACCCCGAGACACCCGCAGGGAAACGGCCAAGAGGAAGCAACAAACAAAACGATTCTCAACGGCATTAAAAAGCGCTTGAACCTTAAGAAAGGCTGTTGGGCCGACGAATTGGATGGTGTTCTTTGGTCGCATCGAACCACACCCCGGGGTGCGAACAAAGTCACACCTTTCTCCCTTTCCTATGAGGTCTAGGCAATGGCACCCGCGGAGGTCAACGTAACAAGCCTACGCCGAGCAAAGCTCTCGTAGAACGAGGAGATCAACGAGGAAATGATGCTTCACGCGTTGGATCAACTCGAAGAGCGCCGCGATCAGGCTTTGTTCAGAATCCAAAATTACCAGAATCAAATTCAAAGCTACTATAACAAGAAGGTCCACTCGAGACCACTGGAACTCGGCGACCTCATGCTGTGAAAGGTGTTTGAAAACACGAAGGAATGGGGAGCCGTGAAGTTAGGAGCCAACTGGGAAGTCCCTTACAAAATCACCAAAGTCATTAAACCAGGTGTGTATCGACTAGAGACATCGACAGGCGAGCCAGTACCGAGGTTCTGGAACTCTCTTAACCTGAAGTGTTATTACGCCTAAAAAAAAACACCTTCCTTATTCCAAAAAAAAACTATATATACAGTGAAACCTCTATAAATTAATATTGTTGGGACTACACCAAATTTTTTTTTTTTATTAATTTAGATATATATTAATTTATCAATATACTAATCGAACCAAAAACTCAATTTGAGACTATAAAATTATATTATTTTATAGAGATATTAAGTGTATATTAATTTATCGAGTATTAATTTATAGAGTATCTACTGTATATATATATATATATATATATATATATATATATATATATATATATACCGAGCAGATGCGCCTTCGGGCCACTTTTTCCAAAGGTAATGCACATCTTGCACCCAACCGAGTAAATGCGCCCCGGCCACTTTTACTCACCCGGACAAATGCGTGCCGACCACTTTTGTTCAGAAAAAAAGGGAACTACGAATGACTTGATCCTTTAACGAGTTACGTAGGCAGCCCTCCCAAGGGTCCAGTCATACCCCAACCAAATCCATATATTGAGCTTTCGCCAGACCGACGCGACGGCAGCTGCACACGCGTACCCACCAAAGGTCGCGGCGAAGCTTACTTGCCATCGGGACAAGCTCCGACTTTTACACATACGAACACTATAGAGGAGAACCGAACAAACTCACACTACATTCGATGTAATGAGCCTTCGGCAAGGAAAAGCCCTCCCTGATGTTATATTCCTTACCCATGCTTCCGAGCCTCCGTCAGACGGAGAGAGTGATTTCATCTTGCGAAACAGCGTAATGAACACTCGTCGACATGGGTTCCCCGAAGAGTTCTTCTTTTGTTTGCGCAAACAATTTCATTTTACACATTTAAGTTAACTAATGTGATGAATGTTAGTCAGCATAAGTGCTCGAGGAACTTTTCTTTGTTTACTTAGTAATAATTCCCTACGGTATTTTCGTCTGAAATATTCGACAGGTATCCCCCGGAAAATACTAAAGTGGAAAAACACAAACAAAAGAGGAGTAAAAGGAACATCCATACAACCAGGCGCCTGCGAAAGTCTTACAAGATCGAGTAGCAAAAGGGTCCTACAAAGCATTACATAAACAAGTGGGCAACGTTCCCAAGGTCAAGCCTCAACGTCAGTTTCCTCATCTTCGCGGTTGGTCTCATCCAAGTTCCTATCTGATGTCGGGATTTCCGAATTCTCTATCTCAAACACCAGAGCAGCCGTCCCCGAAGCGGTCGGGTCTTCGTTATCGGCAGCTTGTCCCTCCGGATCTTCTCCCCGCGTGACCGAATTCCCCTCCGTTAGATCAGCTCCCGGAGCTAGATTTGGCTATGGCGCGGCGTTCGTTCGCACAGCAGGATCTTGGCAAACGCTCTCCGATAGAGTGGAAGGAGTGTCCTGAGGGATACGAAATCCACGCACAACTGAGGAATCGATCAACCCAGAGTTAGATCCAAAAGGGTTGATCCCGGACAAGAAACGCTCATCCACGAACTGAGACGGAAGCACTACGGGGGACAAATCGATCAACCCAGAGTTAGATCCAAAAGGGTTGATCCCGGACAAGAAACGCTCATCCACGAACTGAGACAGAAGCACTACGGGGGACAAGGTCAGGTTGGATTCAGGCAGATCCCCCACCTCCAAGCTATCCATTTCTTCCTTATACTTCGAGGCTTTGGCGTCGAAGATCCTAATAATGTTGCTCGGGACGGGATGCCCTTTCCTGTTAATCATCTCAAAGACAATCCTTGACGCCGGAAGCTTGGCCGTATAGCTGACGCTTCTCTTGGTAAGCATGGCTTGTAATCTCGAGTATTCTCGAAGCAATGATGGCACTTCGAAACATACGCGGTCTGCACCCTAACCCTTTCCAAGGTGACTTCGTGAGCGCGGGAACGACGCAATCTCTTGATATCCTGATCTTTTTCCCGGATGCTCGCGGCTATCACGGCTTTCTCACGCTCCGAGTTCTCCAACGCTTTCCGAGTGGCCATTATCTCCTCGTCGAGGGCATCGGTCTTCTTTTTGTACTCGCGACTGCGAGCAACCGCTTTATCCCTCCCTTTTAAGATTTTCTTGCACTACAAGAAATATTAGTATTGGGAGGAGTGCACGGTAGCACGAATTCACAAACTGCTATTAAAAATGTCAAAATCGGATCACAACTTTATCGTAGCGTTGAAATCTCGCTAGAAAAGAATTTTATTAAGCGGGAACACAAAAAACTTTACTATAGCTAAAAATTTATATTAGAGGCAAAAAATACTTAGTGAAATTTGGTTTTGGCACCAAAATATTTAGTTTTGATAAAAAAAGAGAGAATTAGCCAAATACCCATAAAAGGGAGTGAAATTAGAGAATTGCCCATGAGTTGACATTAAAACAACTTTTCTTACAATTTGGTTGGTGTTGGACGAAAATGGCCTTCTGAAACCTATTGCCTAGATCTGACACTCTCTCTCCAACTATTCTTCCTCTCTTTCTTTAAATCACACATATTTTTCACACATTTCTTTTTCACATTCATTTCTTTCTTTTTACACTATTTTTTCTTGATTTTCTTTTAATCTACAATTTTATATGTAAACGATTTTTAAATTTACTCATTTTGATAGAAAAATGAAACTTCAACAATATTTATTTACTAACATATAATACCTAACGCATGTATTGACATCTACAAAATTTATTAACAACTAACATCTCTGTTAACACTTATAATACATGTCTTGTTAACGGCTAACACATCTGATAACATTTACAAAATTTGTTAACAGTTAATGCCTCTGTTAATACATCTGCTACATGTATTTGTTAACAGTTACCACATTTGTTGACATCCACATTATTTGTTAACGGCTAACATAAGTGTTAACATCTTTGGCGATTTAAAAAAAAACTTCAATGCTGATTTTTTCAGAATGTGGTGTAATTAAAATAATTTAGATTCATAAGAATAGTAGTAAAATAGTAATAAATTTTTTGTAACAATAAATTTTTACACAAGAAAATAAGATATTAACATGTTAAAAGAGTTTGAGAATGAAAAAAAAAGAGGAATCGAATGAAAGAGAAAGAGAGGTTGTGGGGAAAGTGACTGTCAAGAGAGAGATTGTGTCAGGAGAGAGAGTTACATGTATGTAAAAGGAAGGACAATATGGTCATAAAAAATGGATCAATCCCATCATGGGTAATCCCCTATCTCTTTATCCTCCAGCTTATTTCTCGACAAAAAAAAAAAAAAATCCTCCAGCTTATTTTTCTTCTGTTTTGATTTTATTTTCTTCTTATCATTCCAATCGAAGAAACAACATAGGAATTGGCCTTGTTAAAAATTGATCTCGGGAACCCTTATCTGTCAAGCCGCTGGATCTCGTTGTTGCAAACTTTTTTCTTCATGTATCCTCTTCGCTTCCGCCTCGAGTCTCAGGTTCACATGCTCTCCATCTCCTGGGGCAGTGGAAACAACCTATTCGTCACGGTGTTACGGAATCCAGAGCAAAGCGATGACGACAGAGAAGCTGGTTGTGAGGTTGTAACCTTGAGACTTAGCTGCGAGATAGGCAACGCACAGTGGCGAAGGATCGGTTATGGATCTATGTCTCTGTTTGCGCTTTTGCAGGGCAGGGGAAACTCAATTTCAAGTTTGTTTAAGATGGATATGAGTCCTTCTCGGTATCAGACTGAATGGTGAGTAAACTCGAGTTTTTATCACTGATTTGTCAATTGAAAGGTTTGTTCTTTATTACAGTGAATGTGTTGTGTCAGGTGGGAGGACGTAATGGAATACAGCAAGGAGATTACTCCTCTCCTTAGTAATTCAGTGTCTTCCCCTGCTCCTTTGATTGAAGACCCAATATTGGTCATAAAGTTGCCATCTTTTGATTCATGGCTAGCATAAAAGTTGCCATCTTTTGAAAAGTATTGTGATCTCTGATTTGCAGGTTACTTAAGTTTCTGAGAAAAGTACACAGACTTTGCGAACAGAAGCTACAACTCTCTTAGGCCTTCTTACTCTTTTGCAGGTTGGTTTTGAGTCAGTCTATTGTATTGTTGTTGTTTCCGAACTGTAAACTCCTTGATGGACTTTAGGGATATTATATTTTCTCATGATGTTACATTAGTTTTGCTTTGTGATGAACTTTAGTGTTGTATGATAGAGAGTTAACAAAAATAAGTTTTGATTGTGATAAGTACTTAACATGCGTTGCAGGATCTGGTAAAAAGGTTTCAGACACTCCCCTGACGAAGGCTGGTGTTCCAGATATTACCATAGTGGATCTCCATGTGAAGAAAAGCTTTTATTCTCTTTCCTTCACTCGTTTATTCATTGAAAGTAACACTTGAAATTAGTTTTTTTTTTACGATTTGGCAAAAGACTTATGATGTTAGTATAAGATTTGTATGATGTCAGTGTAAGACTTGGAAATATTCTATGTAAAATGAATGTTTTATGAATTTAATGCAATATCTATTTTAGTTATAAATCAATTTGCAATTTCTAACTTATATGCAATATATTTTTGGGTTTAGTTAGATTTAAAATTTAAGATTAAACTTTTACGAACAACATAAGTCTAAGATTTTATAGTTAGTGTTGCACTACAAGAAAACACGCCTTTAACGAGGAAGAATTACGAGGAATTTCCTTCCTCGTAATGGTACGACTACGTTACAAGTAGTTTACGACAAAATTAATATTCGTCGTAATGAACTAGTTACATTACAAGCAAATGTCTTCGTCGTAAACGACAAGTAAATTTACGACGAAGGTACTAGGCAAAGAAAGATTCGTTGTAAAGACGAAGTAAAGTTACAAGTACATTACGAGTAATATTTAACCGTTAAAAGTGAACAAAAACGTGTTCTTAAGTAACTACTTTCGTTGTAACATGGTTGTAAAGCATGTACAAATGCCTTGTAAAATCTTAGTAAAATGGTTCCATGTAAATTCGTTGTTAAATCTTTACCAACCACACACGAAAATTCTCTATATATATGTCATTGATATTCACTCCTAAGAACACCACAAACAAAAACAAAAAAAATCGTAGAAAGAAAAAAATTTCGTAGAAAAAAAATTGATAACTTATGTATCGATTTTTAAAGAAATTATAATGCGTGAACAGTCACCAGAACAGTTCTAATCAACTCCTGGTAACTTTTTTCGAGAAGTCGATAAATAGATACGAGAAGTTGATGAGAACTGTTCTGGTAACTGTCCACGCATTTTAGGTTTGTTTAAATAATGAAGAAAAAATTTTATCCAATTTTTTTTTAAATTTTCGTTGTAAATTCGTCGTAAATTTACAATGGCTTTACGACGAATACTGGTAGGTGAACACGAGTTTAATGTGTAACTTTTGTCGTTGTAAACATGTTGTAACCTATATGTTAGAGACATGTAATATCCATGTAAATATGTTCCTTGTAAATTCGTTGTAAATTTTCACCTACCAATTTTCGTGGGTTTGCTATATATATGAGCATTTCTCATTTCTCAATTCATACCACCACACAAAAAGAAATAAAAAAATGTCGGATGGAAGAAATATTTTCGAATTGTGGAGTTGGATGTATACGCATAAAGATTCTGACGGTAGAGTGACGAATGAATTTCTTAGCGGGCATGAGACGTTCATGAACCAGGCAGCATGTACACCGCTCACGCAGGAAAGTGGTAAGATGTTCTGTCCTTGTCAGAAATGCAAGAATTCAAAATTTGCTCGTACGGAAACTGTCTGGAAACATTTAGTACATAGAGGTTTTACACCACAGTATTACATTTGGTTTCAACATGGGGAGGGTTATGGAGGAAATGAAGCTAGTAGTAGTAATAGTAATTTTCGAAATGTCAGTAATAATCAGGGTGTTGAACAGATGGTAGATCATGATAGGGTTCACGATATGATTACTGATGCATTTTTAGAAACCACTACAACAATAGCAGATGAAACTGTTCATGTTGAAGAACCTAATTTGGATGCAAAAAGGTTTTATGAAATGCTAGATGCTGCAAATCAACCAATCTACACTGGTTGTAGAGAAGGTCACTCTAAACTGTCTCTAGCAGATAGGATGATGAATATTAAAACGGATCATAATTTACCTGAGAATTGCATGAATGCATGGGCGGAGTTGTTTAAAGAGTATTTGCCAGAAGACAACGTGTCAGCTGAATCTTATTACGAGATTCAGAAATTGGTTTATAGTCTTGGGTTGCCATCGGAGATGATAGATGTTTGCATCGACAACTGCATGATCTACTGGAGAGATGATGAGAAGCTAGAAGAGTNATCGGAGATGATAGATGTTTGCATCGACAACTGCATGATCTACTGGAGAGATGATGAGAAGCTAGAAGAGTGTCGATTCTGCAAGAAGCCACGATTCAAACCGCAAGGACGTGGAAGGAATAGGGTTCCGTACCAAAGAATGTGGTACTTACCAATCAAAGATAGGCTGAAAAGATTATATCAATCTGAGAGGACTGCAACAGCGATGAGGTGGCATGCTGAACATGTCCAGCGGGATGGCGAGATTGCTTATCCATCAGATGCAAGAGCTTGGAAACATTTTAACAACGTACATCCAGATTTCACAAGAAATATTAGAAATGTCTATCTTGGATTATGCACAGACGGATTTAGTCCATTTGGAATGTCTGGGAAACAATACTCTTTGTGGCCAGTCATTCTTACGCCGTACAACCTGCCTCCGGAGATGTGTATGGAACAAGAATTTCTATTCTTGACCATATTAATCCCTGGTCCGAAGCATCCAAAGCGGTCCCTAGATGTNAATACTCTTTGTGGCCAGTCAT
This sequence comes from Eruca vesicaria subsp. sativa, assembly GCA_932364175.1. NCBI lineage: Eukaryota > Viridiplantae > Streptophyta > Magnoliopsida > Brassicales > Brassicaceae > Eruca > Eruca vesicaria. Next base: position 450,091 of record CAKOAT010170710.1, read on the forward strand.
TCTTACGCCGTACAACCTGCCTCCGGAGATGTGTATGGAACAAGAATTTCTATTCTTGACCATATTAATCCCTGGTCCGAAGCATCCAAAGCGGTCCCTAGATGTTTTTCTTCAACCATTGATACAAGAGCTGAAGGACTTGTGGTCAGAAGGGGTCAGGACGTATGATTGTTCCTTAAAAAATAGTTTTACGTTGCGAGCAGTACTGCTTTGGACAATAAGTGATTTTCCTGCTTATGGTATGGTTTCTGGTTGGACTACACATGGAAGGTTATCTTGTCCACATTGTCTTGGATCAACAAATGCTTTTCAATTGAAGAATGGTAGGAAGAGTTGTTGGTTTGATTGTCATCGTAGATTTCTTCCCCTTACCCATCCCTACCGAAGAAATAAGACATTATTTAGGTACAAAAAAGTTGTGAGGGATAGTCCTCCTCCATATCTGACTGGAGAACAGATCCTAGCGCAAATTGATTACTACGGAGCTCAGGAAACTGTTCCCCGTGGAGGAAACTGGCATGTTCCTGGAAATATGCCTGATGGATATGGGGTCAGTCACAATTGGCATAAGAAGAGTATATTTTGGCAGCTGCCTTATT
>CAKOAT010170710.1:450993-471389 GCA_932364175.1 Eruca vesicaria subsp. sativa
TGGATGTATCCGTATGAGCGCGCTATGAAACATTTAAAGGGGAAAGCAAAAAATCTTGCAAAGGTGGAAGGTTCAATAATTGCGGGGAGTTTGACAGCGGAAACATCTCACTTCACATCATACTACTTTGCACCAACAGTACGTACAAGAAAAAGAGTTCCTAGAAGATATGATGATGGTGGAGTCATCCCCACATATCCAGTAAGCAATGTTCCTTATATTTTCTGCCAAATTGGACGGTTTGGTGGGAGATTTCGAGAAATATGGTGGTCTAGTGACGAGGATAAGCATAGTGCCCACACTTATATTCTGCTCAACTGCGAGCATTCAGTGACACGTTCATTTGAAAGGTAAATAGTAATGTGAATTTAAATTATATGAAGTGCGATGTTATATATATATTGATGTGATTACATAAATTTAATTTGCAGTTCCTTTGTAACACAAGTAGAAGCAGCAATACCTGGAGTATCTGCAAGTGAAGTAAACCGACGAAAAGATCAACACTATGTCACGTGGTTAAAATCTCAGGTAATATATATACCTCAAATATTACGTAAGTAATGCTAATATACATAGTTAACATATTAATTTTGTAGGTTGAAGCTGATGATCCATATTACCCCCCATGGTTTCACGATTTGGTCCGAGGTACAGTAGCGAAAGTCACCACTTCACATATGTATTTTACACGCGGTTTTACGTTTCATACATATGACTATGGGATTCGTCGGGCAACTAGTAACTACGGAATATGTGTGAAAGGCGAAACAGACTTCTATAGGATATTGCAGGAGATTATTGAAGTGGAATTTGCGGGATTATTGAAGCTCAGATGTGTCCTCTTCAAATGTGAGTGGTTCGACCCTGTCGTGAACAGGGGTATTCGGTTTAACAAATTCGATGTTGTGGCTGTCAACTCTTCAAGAAGATACAACAAATTCGAACCTTTCATCTTAGCTTCTCAAGCCGAGCAAGTTAGCTTCATTCCATACCCTCGCCTTAGAAATTCAGGAACAACTTGGTTAGCTGTTATCAAGATTACACCTCGTGGACGCATAATTGCTGGAGAAGAACCACCCTTGCAAGAAGAAGCGGGTGTCACACAAGTAGAAGTACCTGATCAAGAAACTGATGAAATCTTTCTTATTGATCAGCATAATCATCAATACGAAGATCTTCCTGACGATGTGATGGATGAAACATGTGAAGATGAATTCGAAGGTATAAGCGATGATGATTCTCCTGATGTTGATGAGAACGCGAATGATTCCGAATGATGTAAAATATGTACCATATGTTGTAAAATATGTATCAAATGTTGTTCTTTTATATCAGTACACGATGTGTATTAATATAATAAGTTTAAAAAATATTGTTTGATATAATAAGTTTAAAAAATATTGTTTGATATAATAAGTTTAAAAAATATTGTTTGATATAATAAGTTTAGGGTTTAGAAACATTTAGAAGAAGAAGAAGAATAAGAAGAAGAAGTAACTTTGGGTTTAGGGATTTGATATAATAAGTTTAGGGTTTAGAAACATTTAGAAGAATAATAAGAATAAGAAGAAGAAGTAACTTTGGGGTTTAGGGATTTGATTTTTGGGGTTTCATATATTTCCTAGTTAATTCGTCGTAATGAGAAAAACACGGGCCTGGTACTTTCGTCGTAATGAGAAAAACACGGGCCTGGTACTTTCGTCGTAATGAGAAAAACACGGGCCTGGTAGTTTCGTCGTAATAGAAACACGGGCCTGGTACTTTCGTTGTAAACTTACGACGAAATTACGACGAGAGCAATTATCTATATAAGCACACTCGCATACGAGGCTATTTGCCTCGTTCCTTCCTCCTTACCTCCTCTCCCTCTCAAGGTAACCTCCTCTCTCTTCTTTTTTTTTTTTTTTTAGTTTAGTTTAGTTTTAGGTTAGATAGTTAATTAGGTGGTTAGTTTAGATGATTAGGTTACATAATAAATTAGGTGGTTAGTTTAGATGATTAGGTTACGTGATAAATTAGGTGGTTAGTTTAGATGATTAGGTTATGTAATTAATTTTTTTAGATGAACTGATGACTGATGACATTTTTTTTTTTAATTTAGATGGCTCCTAGACCGAACCCGAGAAACCCACCTCCTTCGTATAGTGAGATGTTTGGTACTGATGGTATCGGGACATCTTCTTCCGGACCGTCGTCTTCTGAGCGTGTGTCGGATTCTCAGGCATATTATCCCGGCCATGATATACCATATCATGAGATGCCTCCACCTTCCGGTCCTACTCGACATCCCGGTCCCATTCCCGATCCCATTCCCGATCCCATTCCCGCAGGCGGTGATCAGGTTCATCCAGATTTGCGGGTACCTCCCAGTGCACCATATGCTTCCTATACTGTGGAGGATCTTCTTGCCCAACCGGGGCGAGAAGGTTTAGATATTCTCGACCCCGATCGTCCGCGGGGTACTTATTGGTAAGTTTTTTTTTTTAATTCTTAATTTTTTATTTATAAACTGATGACTGCTGACATTTATTTTTTTAATTTATATTTTTTCAGGTTTGTAGCAAACAATCGCGTTAGCCGGAGTGTTTCAGACACGATGAAGGGGTATTTTCTCGAGCCCCATCCGAATTGGAGTATGACTCCAGACCACGTGAAGATAACGTGGTTTAAAATGTTTGTGGTAAATATGATTTTATAATATTTAATATTTATTTTAATATTATTTTTTTAATATTTTAAAATCATCTTTTTTTGGTTTCAGCAAAAGTGGCATTGGCCATTATCGATCAACGAAAGGTGAAGGAGGCTTTTAAAGCAAAAGCCAAGACTCGTCTTTGCAACACCGTCTCAGATTGGAAGGATAAATGGGAACTCTACGGTTATGAAGGGAAGCCTAAGGAGATCTCCAACTTTGTATGGAATGGTCTCATCCGCTATTGGAGCCTCCCTGCCTCCATCAAAAAGTCCAACTCCTGCTCTTCTTCCCGAAGAACGAAGGATAAGTACGGCAATGACCCCATGCTTCATAGAACCGGCCAAAAGCCGCATGCTGGGATTCGTCTAGATGNATGAAGGGAAGCCTAAGGAGATCTCCAACTTTGTATGGAATGGTCTCATCCGCTATTGGAGCCTCCCTGCCTCCATCAAAAAGTCCAACTCCTGCTCTTCTTCCCGAAGAACGAAGGATAAGTACGGCAATGACCCCATGCTTCATAGAACCGGCCAAAAGCCGCATGCTGGGATTCGTCTAGATGTTGTAAGTTTTATATTTAATATTTTTTTTATTATTTGCTAATTAAGTAATTAAAAATATTAACTCTTTTATTTTGTTTCTAGGCCGAGAAGACCGGAGTCATGCCATCTCTGACTGAGCTATTCAGGATGACTCACGCCACACCAGAGGGAGTTTTTGTGGATCCACGTTCCGAGAGACTCTACAACGATGTAGTTTCTCGGGTTGAGGAGCGGCAGACACAACTAACCCAGCAGGCTCCCGATGGGTCACCCGTCACATTGACTACAGAAGAAGTCGATCGGATTTTCGAAGAGGTAAAATATTTGAATAAATTTTAATTTGTTTATATTAATTCGATTTTATTAATTATTATTTCAATATTAATGAACCTTTTTTTGAAACAAGGTGGCTCCTAGAAAGAAGGGACGGACGGTGGGAATAGGCTCCGTTAACGAAGTTCCAATGGCAACTTCTTCGTACACTTCGCGCCGGGATGAGGAAACTTCTCAGCTACAGTCTCAGGTGCAGTCCCAGCAGGTGCGTTTGGACTCACTTGAGGATTTGTTGGACATCGTGGCCATCGATAACCCGGTTATGCAGAGAGCACTAAATGCAAGACGAGCGGCTCTCGGAATGGAGCATCATCCTCCTGAGTCAACCGGTCGACCCGGCCCGGAACTCAGCCGCCCCGACGAGTACCTCCGCACCAACATGCCGTAGTTTTATTTTATTTTATTTTCTTTTGTATTATAAATTTATATATTATTTATGACTTTTTAATATAATGTTTTTTAAACAATTTTAATTTTTAAAATTTTTGGTTTTATATTTTTAAATTACAAAATTTATAAATAAAAATATATAAAACTTTTTTTAAATTATAAATTATATATAAACAGTCCAAGTAATTTCATTGTAAACATTACAACGACTTAACATCTAATTACAAGTAAGTTCGTTGTAATTTTTACTACGACTTTACATGTTCAACTAGTAATGTACTCGTAAATTTACATCGACTTAACATCGAATGATTACGTGGTAATTACGTCGAAATGAAACGTGGACTTTACGTCGCTGGTTAACGTGGATCTTACGACGAAATATTCTACTTCTCCTTTACAACGACACCTGTTCCTCGTAACGTTACGTGGTCGTTACGACGAAATATGCATTACGACGGGCGATTAACAACGGAACGCGTTTCGTAGTTAATTCGTTGTAAATGACATATTACGACGAATTAACCACGGATATAGCCCTAGTAAAAAATTAGTTTTCTTGTAGTGTTGGGTATATGTTTAGTTTGGGGTTTAATATTTGGGGTCTAAACCCTAACCCCTGAACATAAACTTTAAAATTCAATATTTTCATAATATAACTTTATTCTTATATTTAAATTTTAAATTAATCATTTTAAAAAATTAATCTCACATTTATATTCTAAACCTCAAATACTAAATCTTAAATCTACACCTTAAATCTAATACCCTAAACCCCAAACTTAAACCTTGCATACAAATTCATAATTCTAATATTTTCAAACTTATAATGTAAACTTTAAACTTAAACAACAAGTATATTCTCAAACCATATACTTAACTACAAATTCTAACCCTAAACCACATACCTCACATTAACCTATATCACAAACCACTAAATCTTAATTTTTAATATTTTAGTCTATGATACAAGTTCAATTTTTTTTTAAAAACAAATTGAGATTTAGAATTTTAAATTAGATATCAGTTTATTTAAAGTTTCAATAATTTCATAATAAATAGTAAATTAACCTTAAGTTATAACTTACAGAACATAAACTTTAAATATTCAATCAAACTCTATACCCTAAACTCAAACTCCTACATATTAAACTATATCATAAAATATTAAATTTTAATTTTTATATTTTAATCAACCACAAAACATGTCAAATTTTTGATAAGAAATTTAGATTTCAAATGTTAAATTTTATATCAATTGTTTTTAACGTTTTAGATAGTTTCTATAATAACTATAAATAAAAAAAAAAAAAGATAATTTGTTCTTTGATTTGGGGTATATATACATGAAAATTTTTCTTACTAGTACTAAGTTGGATTAATTTGTTCTTTGATTTGTTTATGACTAGATTTGATGGTTACATGTTCTCTTATGGAGTTCATGTGTTTCATGTATTGATTTTGTATGTTTTGAATCTTTAATGGAAAAACATATGATATTTTATGATTTACTTGTGTTTATTAGAGTAAATTATATTTATTAATCTTATTGTAATATACATTATAAATATTTTGTTTAAAATTAAGTTTGCTATTTATAAATTTAGGGATATATAATTTTAACAAAGTGACTAGCTATAATTATTTGATTAATCTCCACCAATGAAGAAGTAAAAAAGAAAAAATGATAAATGAGAGAAAATGGCGTGGATAACTATTTGATTAATCTCCACCACTGATTTGATCTGAATCTAACGGATAAAAGAGAAAACAAATCGACCAATGAGGGCGAACAACAAGGATAACTCATATATTAATTTCCACCGTTGATTGATCTCAATCTAACAGACATAACTAATCATTTTTTTTATTTTCTTATTAACTCAGAGAGAGAGAGAGAGAGAGAGAGAGAGAGAGAGAGAGAGAGAGAGAGACTCTCTCTCTCTCTCTCTCTCTCTCTCTCTCTCTCTCTCTCTCTCTCTTATGTTCATAGATCCAGATTCTGTTTTCTCTTTTATCCCTAGAGTCATTCAACATCCAGAATCTCGCCTCGAAGCCGAGCTACACCTTCTCTGACATCATCCCATCCGCACGTCACTATAACCACAATCGTATCTCAGATCCATATTCGTCAGTCTCCGTTTTCACCGAGGTCGCTACCACCGCCTTCACGCTCGTCGTCACCACCACTGGTCAACTCTCTCTCTCTCTCTCCACGCACTCTCTGTTTCTCTCTCTCTCTCTGTATTTTGAAATTGATTTTTGTTTGTTCTTGGTACAGTAAGGTGAAGGCATAGAAGCTAGATGGAGGAGGAGGTACGGCTACGTCGGGGCTTGATAGAGATGGCGGCGAGAACAAGAGGACGACGACGACTATGAACGGAGAAGGGAGTGGCAGCTTAGATTTAGGTTTTAGATTTAATTAATTTTTGGTTAATTAGGTTTTGGTTCATTAAGCTTCAGATTTAATTAGATTTTTTGTTTAATGTGTAACTAGTTCAGAAGCCGGGTTTATTTGTAAACCTTAGGTTAATTATAGTTTGGTTTAATGTTTGTAATTAGTTTTTGGTTTAACGTGTTCTTTATTGTATACTGATTTTAATCAATAAATAAAATTTAATTTATTTATGAATTAACTTGAAATTCTAGTTTTAATTATTTTATTTTAATTATCTATTGTTAATTACTTAAAATTTAATAAATTAATTTAACATTTTTAACTATTTTATTTTTATTTATAGCGTTATAACTATGTCATTAAAAATTATGTTATGGCACATGAAAAACGCCATAGGAAATCATATAGTAACAAAATTATGATGTTATTAAAAGGATTTAATATAGCGAATCATAAATGCTATAATATCTCTAATTTTTTGTAGCATGCGAAATTCGCTATGATTTAAGGAGGGTCTATCATAGCTGCGGCTGTCACGGCGTTTGAAACGCTACGAAAACCCAATAGTAGCGTTTTTCGGGTGCTATCAATACCAATATTTCTTGTAGTGTTGGTCACCTCAAGCACCTCCTTCTTCTGCTTCTCTAAAAGGAAATCCCTTGAAGCGACTCTCTTCTCAGCCTTCTGAGCTTGGGCCTCGAGTTCCTTGCATTTATCTCTGGATTTCCTGAGAGCTCGGACGTATTTCTCTACAATATAAGTCTTCCGGGCCATGGCCTGCAAGCGACCGAGATCAAAAGAGCGATTAGAAGAATGCTAGGATGCAAGACCAAAACAAGAGGGAGGAGGCTCACCAGAATATCTGCGCTAGCGGAATCCGTGAATTCATCTGCGAATATCAGCTTCGAGACCAGGGGAAGCTCCCTCGGGCCGCCTCGAATCTGACGAACGAGTTTCGCGCATTTGCTCGGCATCGAGCATAAATGAGATACGTCGTTGTGGTGGAAGTCGACTTTGTCGGTAAAGCCCTTCGAGGAGCGTCGAGGTAGCGTCGCCCCCTTCTCCAAGGCTAATCTCGCAGTCCTAGGAACCGCGGTGTTCACGACAGGAGGATTGTCAAGAGAGGCGGGGAGCGACGCGGTGTTGTCTGGAGTTGGTTCGCTGCCGCCGCCCGGGTTCGTACCCTGGTCAGAATGACTGCCTTCTTCAGAAGACCTAGACTCCTTACTCTTCTTCTTCCTCTTCTTGCTCTTCGTCGTCGTCGTCTCCTCCGTCTCAGTTGGGGTCGCTTCGTCTTCTTCCTCGACGACGGCGTCAGGATCAGATGGGGGATCACAACCGGTATCCGGTTCTCCACCGGTTCCCTGTTGGTCAAAAGGGCGAATGTCAGCGGTTGGATTATCGGCAGCGACTCTAGGCGTCGAGGCCGTTAAGGCCAGCTCATCCCCCTTATCGACAGGTTGCGCCTCCTCGTGGACAGCCTCGGCCTCCTCGAGTGCTGATTCGTTGGGCGCGGCGGAGGATGATCTTTTCCTTACCTCATCAACAAGTTAGCCCTTTCTTCCGGCGACGTCTCTTCGTCGTCATCCCGAACAACTGCAGTTGAGACCGCTTTCTGAGGAGTGCTCGCCGTATCGTCCCGGACATCAGCATGTGCAGCGTGTGCTTGAGAGGGGTCCACTCCCTCGATTTCATTCTCCAGAATATCACAAAGGCTTGGGATATCCTACATATTCTTCTTGTTTCTTTTCTTCGGAGGGAAGGAGGTTTCTTTGGAAAAGATGGGCAGCCTGCTACGACCTCAAACTTCGGCTCACAGGTTGGATCTCCAATCAGCTAAGAAAATCAGAAGGAAAAACCGGGGCGATCAGTGTCGAAATGGCGGATATATCGGATAAATTCAACTAGAATAGGGCACTCAAGGTACCTCGGGTTATACGTGGCAACAGCTGATCTACCCACGAAAACGAGACAGTGGTCCAATGAAGAGGTGTGGCGCGAGCAAGCTTCCGAACAACGTCGAGGAAATCTTCAGGATAGTCCTTCGTGTTGGAGTGTGGAACTGCAAAAACAAAACCAAGAACAAAATAACAGGTCAGACTCGGAGCGAACGCGAACTGATTCGGCGAAGTATTCTACCAAAACTCAGGTTCCAAAGGACCCTGTAGTCCTCGCCCGGGGGTTCCTCGAATGCACTCTCATCGGACTTCACGTAGAAATACCAACGTTTCCTATCATCGGTCTTGTTCGGTGGGCTTAGCAGGATGCCTAAACCCGGTCGCATCTTCACGGAGAAGTAACTGTTCTTCATGTTCGACGCCGTGGTGAGTTCCTCGAAATCCCGAACACTCATCGGAAGGTCTCTTTCTGCGGCCATAACTATGAGGCCTACTGCTACTCGGAACGAACCATTGATGTATTGGGAAATGGCCGCATCCCGACGAAAGCAGTAGGCGGTAACCAACCGCGGAATCGGGAACCACAGCCGGGTCTCCTTCTGAAAGTATGATTTGTACACACATTGGTATCCGATCGGAGGAGTCCATAGTCTCTGGTTGGTGTTCGGGATGATAAAAGTAACGCCATGTCCACCTCGTTTCCTCAAAACTGTTTTGACGGTCTTGACGGATGACTTGGTCGGTATAACTTTATCCCAATCCTGTCCTCCGACCACTGTTGGACGGGAAAGCTTAGGACGAAGAGCCGGTAGTTTCTCGAACAAACCCCCGGGGAAGTAATGGATTGGAATCATCGGTTCGTCTACTGGGGAGGGAGAGCTGCCGGGAGCGTCCCTTACCCGGGAACCGATTTGATCTTCCCCGAGTCCCGGATCTGAAGATCTACCGACTAACGGCATCCTAGCATCCTCTTCCTCGCGTCTTAGTCTCTCGGAATCAACCATGACGAGTAATTGTTGAGATAATTCTAATCCAGAAAGATCACGTAGGGCTTCTTGGTGTGCCAATTCAGATTTGATCACACGACGTCCAGCGGAAGCTCGTTCTTCGGAAATTCTCGGACTACTCGCTCTCGATTTACCTTTCTCAGCCGCCGTCATACGCCTACCAGAAGACATCAACCAAACCCTAACTAGAAGGTGACAAGAAAGAGAGGTTAGAGAGAGAAAGTACCTGTGAGAAGTGGAGAAGTTAAGCAAATGAGAAAAGGGGGGGGGGTATTTATAAGGCACAGGGTAGACGCGCGTCTCGATGCATAGTCTTAATTAGGTCTATAAAGCCTATTGGGCCTACTTTCCGCCCAACACGCGTGAATCGGCTCGTGTCTCTTCCACTTCTCGATGAAAACTGGATCCTCGCAAGCCGAAACAGACCAATCTGGTCCGACTAAACCGATTCCTGCTTTAAAGCCGAGCAACTTATTCTCTCGACCACTGTATTTTATTTCACTAAGTACGCTTAGCAACCATAGTGAACTGGGGGGGACTTATTGTAGGGGACGGATTTCATCCTCCCATCAAGGCCCGTCGAATAATAAGCCAAAGCCCGTTACTCGGCCCAAGAAGATGAGGAAGGTCCATACTCGCAAGATGACAAGGAACTCGGAGTCAAGCACACTTCATCGTTCCGTACCGAGCAAGAGAACTCGGCCCGATGGAGGCCCACAGGACAAAGGACACGGCCCATTAGGGTTGTCCGTACAGCGACATATAAAGAGGAGAAGAGGCTAAACTTACAGGGGATCCGAAAATATACTGACTGAGGCGGCAACTAAACTAGGGTTTTACTCACTTCGTTGTTCATCTGATCGATCCGTACAACTCCGATAGCTACCGTAGTTTCCCTTGTAATCTCTGTTTAATCAATCAATAAAACTCTCCTTTCGTTACTTGCTCATTCACACCTTCGAAATAATCCACCGACGAGTTTCCGTCGATCTTTACTTGTTATCACCAAACTCGGTTCAAACATGTAGTATGTCACCGTATTATAACTCAAGAGAAAACTAAGTCTAATCCATGTGGTATCACCTTATAACCCAACCTAAAGGAAAAGAAAGTTACGAAAAGCTACGTGGACAACTTAAACTTCCTGACTCTCTTAATTTTCATAAGAACCAGACATAAGGTTCGGTCTTTCTTATTCCTTCAGATCATCTGATGGTTCCATTTCATTATATACTATAGAACGTTATGAATCAAGGTATAAACAATAAGAAAAGCACATAAGCAAAACATAGTGCCAATATCTTATTAGACACGAACAACATGGAATCAACTGAAACCATATACCTGGCCTCCAGCTTTTTCACATACTTCTCCTCCTGATGCTAGCGCTCTGTCAGCACAAACATGGGCATGCACAACGTTTTCAACATAAGTGAAGTGAAATCATAGAGGTTACTTCCATCACCTATAATGAACTGGACAAAAGAGAATTGTGAGTACAAGGAAAATTATTGAATGTGCAAGGCAAAGGAAGATTGGTAGCATTTAGACACTAACAAAGGAAACAAACTCAACCTTAGATTTTCCACCCCTGGCAGCAGCTACAAGGGACGGACCAATAATCTACCAGGACCAAAGATGCTGCTAGGACGTATGGAACAAGTGAGTAGTCCATTTATTCCATTCGCTTTCAAGATCAAAGCTTCACCTTCAGATTTAGTAGCTGAATACAAGTCATTGAGCTGAAACAATGAAGATTCTCTCAACAGTAACGTAAAGCTCAAAAACACAAGAATGAAGCATCCCAAAAGAATACCTTGGATGGGTATCAATGGCGTTCAGAATTCTGTTGACGCCATCAAGCACTACACTCGGAGAGTTTGTGTAGATAAGCCTCTTCACTCCAACCTCAACACAAGCATCAGTTACATTAGTTGTCCCAACAGATCAAAATCCATAAAGAATGGTGGTTTTCAGAACCCAAACACTGTAAATAGTCCTTCCAAACTAGAATTAAACCTGAGTGACGGTAATGGTAATGTAATTCCAGTTGGAGTACCGGCTCTGAGTTCGAGTAGTCTTGGCCACTTTTCCGCCTATAATTGTGCGTTCCTGGATGGAAAGCTTCGTGGGGATTAGTCTGGACTTACCGCCAGAGATCCCCGGCGATTATAAAAAAAAAAAGAACAAATATTATTCCAAAGAATTGTTTATGTTCTCTCAAGCTATTACATTTTCCGACTAAAAATTTATTTACTGAAATCAGAGTGTGTAATACTCAATTTTTGAGATATTTATATTAAATTTAATTTTATTAATAACATTTTACAGTTTTTTTTCTGATTGATTAACTTATTTTTAATTTATATTTTCAGTAATTCTTTTTAGAAATAAATAAATTCTTATTTTTTGAACTTTTGAGTATAACATCTTACATTATGAAAATGAGTGAATAGTTATTTACAGAAGTTATGTTTATGTGCATAGTCATAAACACTATTTCATTATAAAAATTTCACAAATTATATGTTATTAGGGTTAAAGTGAGAATTTTATCATTCGTTGGTTTGAAAACACCTAAGTGTTGAGTTATTTTTATTTTTTTTTGACAAAACACTCAATTACCGATTTTGAAATTTAAGAGATACTGTGAAGGGTAAAACTCACTTCCTAGTTTAGGTTAGGTTAAGATTGGGGAGAAGACAATCGTGGGCTGAATCCCTTAAGAACTTAGAGAATGAATTGTGGTTGTATTGATGTTTTTAGTAAAGAAATGAATACAAAGGTGATTGAGATCAATACAAAGAAGTCACTTGAATGATTTATGAATGACAATGTATGTGAAAAATATGTGAAAGACGTGAATCCATTTCTCTTCGTTTCCTCCTTCTTTTATAGCCTCAGATCACGTTTAACCTCTCCTGATTAACCTCCGAGATTGTCTCCGCAAACTGAGGGATTTGCAACAGCTTCCTTTTGACCGAATCATACGCCTCTATCTTCGTATCCTAGGCTGTTTTATTAGGTTCATGCGAGAGAAGCCGGACCTCTTCTTTGTGACCTCTTTCTCGTGACCTCTTTCTCGTGACCCCTTCCTCGTGACCTCTTTCTCGTGACCTCTTTCTCGTGACTTCTTTGGGAATAGCCTCCGTCCTTAGGTGAGCTGTATTCTTCTCCGAGATGATAACTCACGAGCGGCCCATTTATGGGACTTGGTTTGATTGATTCGCTTATTTCAGCTAACGGGCCATATTTGGGCCCAACAGTTGCCCCCAGCTTTCGAGAAAAGATGCTTTTCTCGGGAGCTAAACCTAGCCGCCGAATCTTAATTGATTTTTTGTTGAGATAATGATTACTCGTGATCTTCTCTCGAAGATATCTTTTACTCGATCCGACGGATACGATTACATATAACGAAATCAACGGCTCAGATTAAAAGAATTTCGAAATAATTATTCTCCGATTTTCGAGGCTTCGACGGGATATAAAGCTGTTTGCATTAATTCCAACTTCCCCACTCTCTCCACGTCTCGATTCAGTTTCCCAGGTAACTTCTTCTGGTTCTTTCTTTTTATTTTACTGCTTCTCTTACAGTTATTTATTTCTTTCTGTTAAGCCTTCAAATTACTTCTCTTGAAACTGTTGTCTCCAGAAGTTTCGATCTATTAGCTCGGTCTTTCTTTTTACCTTTTTATCTCTTTTAAATTTCCTTCATCGTTTTCACTATGACCCGACCAAAGGAAGGTTCCGGAGAGACGGGAATCTCTGCTGCAGGTGCTCAGCTTATGAAGGTGAAGCAAGAAGTTGGTGAATCCATGAGGAAGACCGAGAGGAAGAAGAGGGCTAAGGATTCGATAGCCCAGAGAGTTTCCAAACGGACAAAAAGGACCGGAGGCTCCAGTGGGAGTGTTCCTTCCGGGTCTCATCTGTCCTCTGTTCTAAAGAGCCATGAGGTTCTGAACCTTATGGTTCAAGCCCAAGGTCAGAAAGAATTGGCCAGGGCTTGTAAACCCGAGGAGACTCCTGAGATGGCTCCGGAGGGTTGGTTTTGTGTTCACGAGAACTATATTTCCAAGAGCCATCGCAGGTTTCCCCTTCCTGACCTCCTGTTAGATCTCCTAGATCACTATCGACTAGCCCTTTCCCAACTTTTCCCCTCAGTCATTCGAGTGATAAACGGTTTTATCACTAGATCCAAAGAAGAGGGATTTGCTACTGGGTTAAGCTCCTTAATGAGCCTGTTTTCGATAAAGGAGAGTGCTTCCAAGGATGGTGGTAGTGGGACCTATTACCTTGCTTGCCGCCCTAGGTTGGTATTTTCAAATTTTCTAGCAGTGATGATGACTGGAGAAGGAAGTATTTTTACGTCAAAATCGACCCTTTGACGGTCCCGGCGGGTCGTACCCTTAGGGCTTCTTGGTCTGATGCGTCTGGTTAGGATCTGTTAGGAATGTGTTTGTTCATTTCTCATCGATTATAATCTAACGGACGTTCGGTTATGTTTGCAGATATCGAAGATCCTGCCGAGCTCCCGAACAAGCTTACCAGAGCTCTTTTTCGAAAACTGCAGCAGACTCCTTGTACCTGGGCGTCGTACACCACTTCTCGAATCGGATCAGCTAGGTTTCCAGATCGGTATCACGCTTCCTTCTTAGACTCTGTACCAGTTACAGACTTAGAAGGTAATGTATTTGTTCTTACGTCTTTGACGTACGCAAGTTTATTTTAGGATATTTGAATCTTAAGTGAATTTGATTATGCAGTTTCCGAAGGTAATTCGGTGGTATCGATTTCGACGGAAGCTAGTACTTCTGGAACCGAAAACACCAAATCGGCCAAGATGCCTCTCCAACCGTCGTTCCGATCTAGGGGTAGACCCACGAAAGCAGCCAGTACTTCGCGAGGAAGCGAGAAAAATCAGGGAGGTTCCTTAGCTCTGTGAAAGAGGTCCTTGATGATGGAGCTTCAGCTCCAGTTAAAGATGCTGATTTTATGGAAACCGAGGGAGCTCAGGAGATAATTCCCCGCTCTGCAGTTCAGGTCACGGAAGTTGACCCTCAGGTGACTAAGGATCCTCCCGAGATGGAACCCCCTAGGAGTAAGAGGTTACGTGCTTATCAGGGTGATAGACCATCCAGGTCTTCCTCTTCTTCCTCGAGGGGAGGGACCGTTGGATGGAATTTCGCTCACTCGAAGCCTGGTTCGATCCTTGACGATCCTTGGGGCTTAGCAACTCTAATGAGGCACATGAAGCAGACGGGATGTTCTCTTCCCCCGGTTAGCAATCTGACTAACAGAGACGAGTTTATTGAGATTGCTCATTACATGGGTCAGGTAAGGGTTTTAGCCCTCTTTTGTTGCATTTCCTTAGGTGGATATTTATTTAGTTGTTTGTCTTTTTGTAGTTGGCTGGAGCTGTTAACAGGGCTCAGCTAAAGTTCGAGGAGACGGTGAGTAACACGCCTAATGCTGAAGAGTTAGCCCAGGTCACCGAGATGGTTAAAGCTACCAAGGTTGAGCGTGATCATGCCAGAGCTCAGGTCTCGAGACTCCAATCCGAAGTTGGGAGGCTCGGTTTGAAGTCTGATACTCAGCAAGGGAAGATCGAGAGCCTGGAAATCGACGTTAGAGTGAAGAGCAGGAAGATTTCTGAGCTAGAGAGTGCTCGAAAGATTGCAGAGCAACACGTCCAAGACTTGATCGCGTCGTCTCAAGTCAGCCAGAAAAACAAAGAGGCCGAAGTTAAATTTGCTGTTAGGAGGGGAAAGAAGGAAGTCATCGATGCCTACAATAAGATCCTGATCTCTGTTAAAGAGAAGTTCTCCAAGAAGAAAGATGAGGTTGATCTCCAGATCTACGCTCAGGAGCTTCAAGCTAATACGGAGCTCTTGAAGGATTTGCTATCAAATGAGATTCAGAGCGCTGAAGAGGAGTATAATCGCTTGATGTCTTTGATGCCGGAGGCTGTCGCTGCTTATGAGAAAGCTCAGGTCTCCGATTTCTCGGTCAGCAAACTTCCTCTTCCTCAACTCTCAAGGAGCTCAGGTACTTTCGAGGTTAACATGTTTAATCCATCCTTTTCTGGAGAGTATGGTTCTAATTTAGGTTTGATGGGCCCTGACTTAGCCCCAGTTGATGTGGTTCCGGGGGGTGATGGCAAGGAAGTGGATGAAGACATCCCGAGTGACGAGGCAATCGAAGGGGATCATGATGCTTCGAAGGTTTCTGGAGGTGGCGGTCAAGAAGAATGAGGACCTGGTCTCCTTCCAGATTATTTTTCTTGTTTCTAGGACGTTTGCCCTACGGGTTTTTATTTATGTTTTTGAAACTTATAGCCTGAGGAGGCTTTTAAACCTTTGTGATGTTAGGATTTCTTTTGAACCGTTAATGGCCTGAGGAGGCTTTTAAACCTTGTCTCGTTCCTTGGTTTTACTCTCTGTTTAGATCATCAGATTTTGAGTTCCATGATTGGACTAAAATCTTTTAAGGATCCAAATCTTTTTAAGTAGCCTTTGAGGCCATTAGGAATAGCTTATCATAGATCTGAATTCTTTTGAATATTTTCAAGTCTTCGAAACTTTGTTAGAGTTTCTGAGTTTCTAGACTCGGGTTGGTAGGGACCTGAACTCGTTTGAAGGATTTTAGACCTCGTGTTTGGATTCATGGTGACTCGAATTTAGCTTCGGATTAATCGCGACCTGATCATGTTCGGGGGACTTGAATGCCTTGGGTTCAGGTTCACCGTGACCTGGATTTATTCGGAGGTTTTAAAGCTCTCAGGTTCGGGTTTGCCGGGGCCTGATTTTATTTGAGGGGTTTTAAGACCTTAGGTCCGGGTTTGCCGGGACCTGTTTTTAGATAATAGGATTTTAAGACCTTAAGTTCAGGTTCAACGTGACCTGGATTTAGATAGTAGGATTTCAAGACCTTAAGTTCAGGTTCAGCGTGACCTGGATTAGATAGTAGGATTTCAAGACCTTAGGTTCAGGTTCGGCGTGACCTGGATTTGGATAGTAGGATTTTAAGACCTTAGGTCCAGGTTCGTCGTGACCTGGATTTAGATAGTAGGATTTTAAGACCTCAGGTTTAGGTTCGTCGCGACCTATTTTTAGATAGCAGGATTTTAAGACCTTAGGTCCAGGTTCGTCGTGACCTGGATTTAGATAGTAGGATTTCAAGACCTTAGGTTCAGGTTCGGCGTGACCTGGATTTGGATAGTAGGATTTTAAGACCTTAGGTCCAGGTTCGTCGTGACCTGGATTTAGATAGTAGGATTTTAAGACCTCAGGTTTAGGTTCGTCGCGACCTATTTTTAGATAGCAGGATTTTAAGACCTCAGATCCAGGTTCGTCGTGACCTGGATCTTATTTGATAGAAATATGAGATGCTTGAATGTGGATGTTTTATTAGCAATTTTGACGAAGTACATTATAATCATGGAGCTAATAGACTGAGCTCGGTGTTTTGAACACGTGCCCCCTTTGAACGTAGAGATGAGTATGTTGAGATGAGATTGGGGCTGCACTCATGACGGAGTTGCCTACGTACCCAGTCAAGGGATCAAGCCAGACGTAGTTCAATGAATTTTTGGTACCTAATGGTAATATCTCTTGAGATTCATGGCATTCCATGATCGGATTTCGGGTACCCCGGTTCGNAGATGAGTATGTTGAGATGAGATTGGGGCTGCACTCATGACGGAGTTGCCTACGTACCCAGTCAAGGGATCAAGCCAGACGTAGTTCAATGAATTTTTGGTACCTAATGGTAATATCTCTTGAGATTCATGGCATTCCATGATCGGATTTCGGGTACCCCGGTTCGTACCTTCATGAGCCTGTAAACGCCTGGTCGTATTACATGGATGATTTGGTAGGGGCCTTCCCAATTGGTCCCTAGCTTTCCGGCGTTCGGCTCTTTAGTATGATTAAAAACTTTCCTGAGTACCAGGTCACCTACAACGAATTGCCGGGACCTGACCTTGGAATTATAATGTCGAGCCATTGCTTGTTGGTAATTTTGAATGCGGAGCAAGGCTCGATCCCGTCGTTCCTCAATGAGGTCGAGGTGATCTGATAGGAGCTGATTGTTAGCGTCGGGATCTGTCGTGCAGAGCTCTCGGCGGAGGCTCCCCGTGACAGTTTCGGCTGGGACGACGGCTTCCATCCCGTAGGCTAGGGAGAAAGGGGTTTCTTCCGTAGCTCTTCGTGAGGTGGTTCGGCATGCCCAGAGCACTTCAGGTAACCTTTCGGACCACGAACTTTTATCGATTCCAAGGCGTTTCTTGAGGTTCGCTAATACCGACTTATTAGCAGCCTCCGCCTGGCCATTTCCTTGGGGGTATCGTGGTGTTGACATGGTGAGGCGAATTTTCCACTTGTCGCAGAAGTCTTTAAAGTCGTTAGATATGAACTGTGACCCGTTATCGGTTACGATTTCGTATGGGACGCCGTGGCGGCAAATGATGTCTCTCCATACGAGTCGTTCGGTTTCGACTTTGGTTACCTGTTGGAAAGCTTCAGCTTCTATCCATTTCGTGAAGTAGTCTGTTAGGACTAGTAGGAAGCGTAGCTTCTGCCTTCCTGTTCCTGATACGACTAGTGGTCCTACGATATCCATGGACCATCTCATGAATGGGTATGGGGCGGATATCGAGGATAGTTTCTCTGATGGTTGATGTATAAAAGGTGCGTGCCTCTGGCATCTGTCGCATGAGGATGAGTAGACCTCGCAATCAGCGATAATGGTAGGCCAAAAATAGCCTTGCCTTTTGATTCGAATAGCTAAGGCCCTGCCACCGGAGTGGTTTCCACAAGAGCCATCATGCATTTCTTTCATGAGTCTGATGGCGTTGAGGCCATGGACACATCTTAGGTAAGGTCCCGATACGCTTTGTTTATAAAGGATAGATTCCATTATGCAGTATCTTGCGCTTATCGCTTTAAGTTTTCGAGCTTCCCATTTATGGGGGGGGGACCTTGCCCTCCGAAATATACTGCATGATTGGAATTCTCCAATCCTCTCTTCCTATGATTTTGTCGTGAAGGGAGGAAGGAGGTCCCAGTGCAGGATCAGGTTCTCGGGTGTTGTTGCGTCCGGAGGTCGTGCCTCTAGGGATATTCCTTCTGTTAGGTTCATCGGAACCTAGGTCTGGAGGAACATCTCCAGGTGTGTTATTGATTTCCGGGGCTGGGATTGTGTCTCCGGTCGGAGTTTCGGGTTCAGGAGAATATCTTGTTCTGCGAGTGTTTACTCTGAGGACAAGTGGGCCAGAAGGCTGAACTATGCCCCCGGAGGTGTGCTTCCTGAATTTGCGAGCTTTTGTTTTCGGGAACCAGAATGTTGTTAGAACTTGGGTCGCTGGTGATTCGGAGCAGCTACCTTCTGTTTGCTCTTTCGGTTTGCTATCGATCTCAGCTTTGGTAGCTATGTCGATGCTTGGTTTTTCGATTCCTTCTACGGGTATGATTCGTTTTACTAGTGGATCTGATGTGGATGCCAACGCAGCTAACGCTTCTGCTGAGGAGTTCTCTCCTCGTTGGATTCTCGTTAGCTCGAATTTACTGAACTGTTTAGTGAGGCTCTGTACAACTTCGAGGTATGCCCCCATTCTTCCGTCCCTTGTTTCGTACTCCCCGTGAAATTGGCTAGCTACCAGCTGTGAGTCGCTGTAGGTGTTCAGCTCTCGGATTCCGAGGCTTAGGGCGAGTCTTAGCCCTGCGATTAGTGCTTCGTATTCGGCTTCGTTGTTTGAAGCATTGAAGCCGAGCCTGTAGGATTGCTCGATGGTTTCTCCGGCTGACGAGGTCAGCCTTAGGCCAATTCCGGAACCTTGTTTTGATGAGGCTCTGTCGACATACAGGCTCCATTCCGGAGCTTCGGCTCTCGGATCTAGCTGTCCAGATGATAGCTCAACGATGAAATCGGCGAGGACCTGAGCTTTTATGGCAGCTCGGGGTCTGTTGGGGTCAAAATCGGTACGACGAAATTAATAGCCAAAACTCCCCGCGAAAATACAAAAAGAACAGTTTTATAAAACCCGAAGAATAGTTTTATAAAACTCAAAGTCATTTATAGAACTCGCAGACTATTTTATAAAACTCGAAGATCGTTTTATAAAACTCGAAGATCGTTTTACAAAACTCGAGAAATCGTTTTATAAAACTCGAAGATCGTTTTATAAAACTCGAGAATCGTCTTATAAAACTCGAAGATCGTTTTATAAAACTCGAAGATCGTTTTATAAAACTCGAGAAATCGTTTTATAAAACTCGAAGATCGTTTTATAAAACTCGAGAATTCGTTTTATAAAACTCGAGAAATCGTTTTATAAAACTCGAAGATCGTCTTATAAAACTCGAAGATCGTTTTATAAAACTCGAGAAATCGTTTTATAAAACTCGAAGATCGTTTTATAAAACTCGAGAAATCGTTTTATAAAGCTCGAGAAATCGTTTTATAAAACTCGAGAATCGTTTTATAAACTCGAAGATTGTTTTATAAAACTCAAAGATCGTTTTATAAAACTCGAAGGTCGTTTCATGAAATCCGAAAGATCGTTTTATAAAACTCGAAAATCGTTTTACAAAACCGCAAAAAAACCGAAAAAGCCGTAAAACGCGAACTAGGACATGCCCGACTAGTTCGCCCATCGGCGAACTAAGCCGGACCGGCTTAGTTCGCCGATGGGCGAACTAGAGACTTCCCGGACACTCCACGTCTCGATTTCCAGCATTCCCGATTCGAAACTTACTGTGGGAGTCGATTTCACCCTACTGTCAAATAAATCGTAAATAAGGAAACTTCGGGAAAATCCTAAGTTTCCAGAGGAACCGGCTATCTGCGAGAACCGCACAACAAAGATTAAGATGACTAAAACACTTAGAATAAAAACGAAAATAAGAGAGGTTTGAAAGCAAGAAGGTTCTTATTCTGAATCTGCGTAGAACTGGTACAAAAAGAATTGCCGAAAGCGTAAGAACTAGAAAACCCTAATTGAGACGCAGCTCGCTAACAGAAAAACGGAAATATTCCTAAATGCTAGTTTTGGTGGTGGAAGCTCTGAATTTCGTGTGTCTGCTTCTGCCCTAGACCTCCTCTTTATATACTCCTCATCTTGGCTATCCGATCTTT
>CAKOAT010170711.1:0-49669 GCA_932364175.1 Eruca vesicaria subsp. sativa
AAAAACTAGTCAACGGTTTTGGGATCGGCTCGACTTCAGATAGATCGATTCCCATGCATACCAATGTGTTTCGGAAGATTACGTTTACAGTGCTTCTAGTATCGACCAGGATTCGAGCGACTTCTGGGTCGCTTATGAGTAAGTCAATGACGAGAGGATCAGCCTATAGTTGATCGATTCCGCCGGTTTCTGCGTCATCAAAAGAGATCACCCCCTTCGGGGCGTTATCCGTTGGAACCTTCCAACTCGAGCCGGTTTCGGCTTCTCGTTGGTAGGATTTGATAGACGAGATGGTGTCGCTGTCATTTTTTGGAGGGCGATCTGAATCGCGGATAAGATCCTTGACGGTGGATATCTCAGAGAGTTCTCCCGCGATCAGCTTTTCGGCGAGTCTGGCACCGAGATCTTTGGAATTCACGGTAGAATGTCCACGGGTTTGATGGAGATCGCAGAAAGAATTCTCATCGTAGTTCAGATTCCTTGAGCAAGTGTTCCCCGTAGTTCGCCCTTGTTCCGATCAGGAGTTGATGGCGTAGTTGTGCGCCCCTTGGAGATCCTGCCCCTCGTGATGGACAAATTTGTCGTTAGTAGAGTTTTTCTTTTTTCGGCTTTTGCTCGGACGCGATATCCTTTGTCGATGGTTTCGTCGGCTTATGCTTTTCGGACAGGATTTTAGTATCCTCTTTGATGGTTATGTAGTCGGTAGCCTTGTGGAGCGCATCCTGGATCGTCCGCGGTTTTTCGAGAGTTATCCACTTTCGAAACTTCGACTTGAACCAGAGCTATTTTTTGAGCGCGTCGATGGCGGCTTTGTCGCTGATTCTGCTAACCCTAGCCATGACGAGTTTGAATCTTCTCATGAAGTCGCGAAGGGATTCATCTTTCTTCTGCGACAAGCTCCAGAGACCAGCATCGGAGGTTTCCCAATTTATAAACATCGAGTAATGTTTCAGGAATTCGGAAGCGAGCTGGCGGAAACTCCCGATTGAATTCCGCCTAAGTTTGGTGAACCACTCGAGCGCTGCTCCTTCTAGGTTTTTGACGAAAAGACGACAGTAGCCTGCGTCTTTTTCGTGATCCTTGAGCTTGGCTCGTCCCATGGTAATCTGGAAGGCCTGTAGGTGCGCTTTGGGATCAGCCTTCCCGTCGTAAGTCCGCACCTTGAGCTTGCCTGGATCGGGTAGCTTGACCTCGGTTATGCGGGCCGTAAAAGGTGTTTTCCAAGATTCGTATAGCAGCCGATCTATTTTAGGCGCGGCGCTGATAGCGTGGTGAATTTGCGACTTCACCGCTGCGGCCGTTTTAGTAATGTACTCGCGGAGATTGCGGATCTCAGTTAAGTCGCCAGCAGTTTTCCGACCTCGTCAGCGTTTGCTGCGAGTAACTGGAGACCATTCCTCAGCTGTTTTTGTGAATTGCGCAAAATAGAGCTCCTCCTCGTCTCCATTAAGAGAACGATCAGGAGAAGACTCCGGTAGAGGGCTGCGAGTTTTCATTCTCCTAGGATGGACGTCCGCGTCCTCGTCCGACGAGTTGGCTTGGTCACTCGTTTCCAGGTTAACTCTTTCGATGCCGTCCTCCTCGGTCTCCTATCTGTGAGTAGGATATTTGTCTGGTTCGTTCAGCGTCGCATCAGGGTTATCTTTTTTGGAGTCTTTCTCCGTCTGATTTCCCTGCTCGGTTCTGGGGCGATCCATAGAAGTCGTGAAATCGAGCCTTCTTCCGCGGATCTTAGTGGTTCCGCGGGGGGGGGGGGGAATTGCTCTGGTTTTCGCAGTTAAGGTTTCGACCTCTTTTGGGAGTGAACCAATGAGCTTTTCCTGCTCTTCCATTTTTTTATTAAAATCGGCGAGCATCTTTTCGATGGTCTCGACGTTAGCGTTTGTAGCGTTGGCTGCGGGCGCATCTTGTGGTAATGGTGTTTTATCAACGTTATCGCTTTTGTCGCGAGTTTGGTTTTCACCAGTCATTGTTTCTCGATTGAGCGTGTTGCGGCTTGAGTGTAGGATAGATCCGACCCCCCTCCTTCTAGCGCCAAACTGTGGGAACCGAAATTCACCTACTGTCAAGATATTGTAAATAAGAGAATTTAGAGTAAACCTTAAGTTCCCAAAGGACCCGGCTATCTGCGGAACCGCACAAGAACAATCAAGACAACGATGAATACTAAATAAAAGTATAGAAAAACGAGATTGAGAGCAAGAAGGATCTTATTCCGAATTTTCGTAAGAACGGTACAACAAGAGTAGCCTTAGCTGCGTGAGCCGTCAGCGAGGTTCCTAACCCTAGCAATCTAAGACTAAAACCCTAGTTGAGACGCAGCTCGATAACAAAAATGGAGAGTTGCCGAAATTCTAATTTTGGTGGTGAAAGCTCTGAAAACTCGTCCTCTGCTTCTGTCCTATGCCTCTTGCTTATATACTCCCTTTCTTGGTGGTTTGGTCCTTCCATTTCGCCCAGATTCGAGTTTATCGAGAATCTTCCATTTACCTTTATCTTTCTTTTTCCCGCGGAAATCTTCTATTTATCCTCAACCTTGACCTTTATCTTCAAGTTTGACACTTATCTTCTTTCTGCGAGTAAATCGTCAAAACGTCGTCGTATCTTTGGGCTAGACTTCGTTAAAATCGCGAGATAGGCTTTTATCGCGTTTTACGACTTTCTACGAGATCGTTTCCTGACGCGATGCCGTTTTTAAATAAGTTTCTCGAGTTAATCACAAATTTTGGCAATGTTCGACGTTTCGGTTAATCGTTGCCGTTATCTACGATTTACTCGAGGTTTTATTAAAAACGCGTTTTTACGATTTCTCACGAAAAATCTCGAGTAAATCGTATAGCTAGGCAATGTTCGGTGTTTCATTTAACCGTTGCCGTTTTTACGATTTCCTTGAGTTCTTTCATGAAAACAAAACTTTACGGTTTTTATCTTAAAACTTGAACGATAGGACGGATCAAGACGAAACGAGAGACGTTTCTACCGTGGTTATGAACACGATCGAGCCGAAGGACGTATGCCTTGAGTCGAGGATGTAGGATATCGAGGCTCGGGATGGTCAGCTCGACGTACAGCGAGCTATCCGTGAAGCGACTAGCTCGCCGTACGGTGAGCTAGCTCGATGCCACCTAGCTCACCGTACGGCGAGCTAGATTGGCCGAACCAGCTCGTGATTTACGGCGGATGCAGTTTTTCGCGGTTTGTGCTTAACTCGGGCGATCGTGTAATCGGCGTTTGTTTCGTTCTTCCGAGATAACGATTTCCAAGTTTCCCGTGTATTTCCTTTGTTTGTAAACTTCTTAGAATTTTATAAAACGACTTCTCGAGTTTTATAAAACGTATTTTTATTATTTTATTTTTTTGCAAAATGTTTTGGCCATTGATTCTGTCATACCGTTTTTGACCCCAACAGTCGTTTGGAAAGTCTTCCAGACTTATAATCAAAATGTTATACAAGATGGTTGTGTGTTTGAGATGGTTGGTTTTAATTGTTTTGCAGAAAAAATTGGATATTCCAGAACTTCCCCGTAGGATCCATACAGTAGGGTAAGAGCCCCCCGCATTGCATAGCATTTCGTATCATCCGTGTACGAAGTTGTATACTGCTCTAAGGAATGCTCTTAATGATGACGAATATGAAGAGCTGAAGGAGTCTATGTTGGGAGTTTTCATCAAGTTCCAAGAGCTGGAATTTGAATGGGCTTCAAGTCTGGTTCACTACATGCTCAGTTTCCAGCTCGACATAAAGAAGAGGTATTAGCTGTGGTGTCTTGTTGGTCCCCAACCTTTGAGGTTTTCACTGTTAGAGTTTGAATACCTCACTGGTCTAAACTGCGAGTACATAGAGGACCTTGAGAGACCTCACTGTTCTGTTACAAAGGAGTTGGCTGCTTTCTGGGAGTTGTTGGGAGTTAATGTCGAAGCTGGGCCAACTACTGATCAGATAATATCAGCATTTGGAAGATGCGAAAGGTGGTCTCCGAATGATCGCAAGCGGCTCGGGTACCTTGCCATCTTTACTGGATACATTGAAAGGAGGAAGTTTTCAACCCCTACACGGGCTATTCTGGCAAGGCTAGTGATGGATCTAGAACGGTTTGAGAATTATCCATGGGGGAGAGTCGGTGTTGATGAACTCTGTGAAGGGCAAAGATATATCGGGTTGTTACACCATTGATGGGTTTGTACAAGCTCTCCGGGTCTGGGTGTACACAGCTCTGACGGAATTGGGTGCTAATTATGGTCATCCCATACCAAACAAACCATTTCCACTGATACTGGCTTACAAGGGTGGCAAAGAACGAAGATGGTTTAAAGATGCTATTGAAAAACAGGTATTTACTTTACTCCAAGAAGCAGACTTTACAGACGACTTATTTTAAGTCGTCTGGAAAGTCTTCCAACTGGAAGACTTAGCAGATTACTTAAAAATAAGTCGTCTGAAAAGTCTTCCAGCTGGATGACTTATTAGAGGACTTATCATTAAGTCGTCCGGGAAGACTACCCAGACAACTTAATAATAAGTCGTCTGCTAAGTCATCCAGTTGGAAGACTTTTCAAACGACTTATTATTAAGTGGTCTGCTAAGTCGTCCAGCTGGAAGACATTCCAGATGACTTAAAGAATCAATCAGGAGCGAGAGGATGTGCTTCCTTGATCATCTCTTCTCTCGGCAATGGAGAGCCAACTACAAGGATTTTAAAGAATCGGAGCCAGATGTCTATGGTTTGGCAAGAAGACTCCCTGGTGGAGCGTTTAATTATTATTCAGGTGTTGTACCATCATTTTGCCAGTCGAACAAGATGTGGGGTGTGGATAGTGATGATATCTATGCGCCAATGAACTACAAGATGTGGGGTGTGGA
Source organism: Eruca vesicaria subsp. sativa (assembly GCA_932364175.1). Taxonomy (NCBI): domain Eukaryota; kingdom Viridiplantae; phylum Streptophyta; class Magnoliopsida; order Brassicales; family Brassicaceae; genus Eruca; species Eruca vesicaria. Next base: position 4,862 of record CAKOAT010170711.1, read on the forward strand.
TAGTGATGATATCTATGCGCCTCTGATGAGCTGCGTGCCCAATACTCCCTGGAGCCATTCACATTTGAACGTGAATCCAATGTGCCTCAGGCCCGATCTGGTGATTGTGGCGTCTACGCTCTAAAATAAATTGAATGTCATGAACTTGGGCTGTCATTTAATCCAAAAGAATTTGCTAAGGCCAACGCCAACGTGAAGGCTATTAGGAATAAGATGGCTGTGGATATATTTAATGAGCTCCATGTCCCGCATGAGTATGAAAACAAGGATAATTTTGAGGATATGGATGCTTATGATTAGGCTGATGTTTGTATATTTGTATTCGAACTTGATTAGTCTGATGTTTAGGATGCTTGGTTGTATGTTGTGTTTGTTGTAACCTTATTTTTGCACAGAAGACTTTCAATTAATTAGTAGACGACTAAAAATTCTTGAAACATACTCAAATTCTTAAAACATACTCATAAAGTCTAACACAAATTCTTAAAACATACTCATAAAGCCTGGATGACTTAGTAGACGACTAAAAATTAAATCGTCTGGAAAGTCATCCAGCTGAAAGATTTTTCAGACGACTTAATTATAAGTCATCTGAGAAGTCTAACACAAATTCAGACAAACATACTCATAAAGCCTGGACGACTTAGCAGACGACTAATAATTAAGTCGTCCGGAAAGTCATCCACCTGGAAGATTTTTCAGACGACTTAATTATTAGTCGTCTGAGAAGTCAAACACAAATTCTCAAACATACTCATAAAGTCTGGACGACTAAGTAGACGACTAATAATTAAGTCGTCTGGAAAGTCATATAGTCGGAAGATTTTTCAGACGACTTCATTATTAGATTCATAACACAAATTCTTAATAAATAGATTCATAACACAAATTATTAATACATAGATTCATAACACAAATTCTTCTGGATGACTTAATTAAAGGTCAATCTTTACATTGTGCTTTCGTATGGCCAGTTTCTCTGCACACTGAGCATCTATAAACCCAGTGTTGCTTCCGGGGTTTGCGTCCTCTCATCCGGGACAGCTCCAACCAATATTTCCATCTTGATTTCTTCTGTCTCCCCGGACCACACGTTTCGGCCGGAGGATCGAATGTGCATTCCTCAACTTGTTGTCCACCACAAGGATATATATTCTCTGAGTATTCTGCAAACAAAGAATTCTTTGAGTACACTGGATGTACAAGAGTGGAAATATGCAGACGAGCATGTGATCCAGCAGCTATAGCATGAGAGCAAGGTATTTTCTCCACTTGATACACACCACAATCACACTTTCTATTCTCCAAATCAACCACACAGTCCATTTTGCCACCTTTCACAAAGAATTTCCATCCATCAATTGGTTGGGCCCTCATACGCTACCCCAGATCGAACAGTAAGCTTTTAACACCCCGACTATGATCTTTTAGGAGACTCAAAGCATCTTCTCTCCTTTTCCAAAACCACTTACCTAGATTCTCCCTTATGAACTCCAACAGGAACGGAATCGGAAATCCTCTAGCTCGCTTTAGTGCGGAATTAATAGATTCAGCGATGTTGCTTGTTTTTATGTTGTACCTGTCCCCGTGACAATAAATCCTTGACCATAGGCAGACGTCGGTAAGGTCCGGGTTTGCACTCCGTATCTCATCCATGTACCGGTCAAAATCTGAAAACCTATGAGCATAAACAGCACCTTTCACCAAGTACAAGAGATGTTTCCCTTTATACTTTTTGACAATGTTTTCTTGAAGGTGATAATAACATATTCCTCGGGTTGCCAAGGAAACACCTTATCACACGCACTTTTAATGGCACACCCCGATCGGAGACTATCACCAGAGGCTGCTCATCAGATACACAACTAGCCAATTTTGTGAAAAACCATCCCCAAGAAGGTTCATCTTCAATATCTACAATCACAAAAGCCAATGGAAATATCTGAAAATTCCCATCTTGTGCGGCTGCAACTAACAAAACACCTCCATACTTCCCACTTAGGTGGGTCCCATCCACCACAATGACCATTCTCTGATACTTAAAACCTTTGATAGAAGCTCCAAAAGAGAGAAATAAATACTTAAATGTATTGATAGAATCAAGTTTTATAGTTGTGATAGAATCAGGATTTGCTAAGGAGATTTGCTAGAGATATGATGGCAAACACGAATATCCATCTTCTGCTGATCCTCTCATCAATGTTTGTGCATATAAAAGTGCTTTGTATGAAGTGGTATAATCAAGCGTCATGCCAAACATGTTCTTCATTGCATCAGTGATATGTTGCGGAATCAACCCATCAATGATTCCAACACGATCAATGAAAATCCTACCAACATACTTCGGAGTACAGTGTCTCCGCTGAGCGATTCAGTCTCCCACTGAGCATGTATGTGTTTCCACATATTTTGTTACCCAAAACGTGTTTGTCCCATGTTGCACACTCGCTCTGATCTTTCATCCACAACCACTAACCCGACATATTGCCACAAGGAGAGTTTTCGTTGACTTGTATATTCTGAAGGAGAACTTACACCTCACTGTTGTCAACAGTAGCTCTGAAAGCAGTGCATACTTGCTAATAAAACCCTGGTTGACATAGATACTGTTACCATTCGATTTTCCTCCTTCAATAGCATATGTCTTTTCGAAATCTTCAAAACAAATATCATCATCTTCTTCCTCATTCTCATCTTTAACTTTTCCATAAACATTGTAATCCTCACCATTCTCGTCCGTTTCAGAAACAATAGAGATATCAGCATCCTCCTCCCCATCATCCTTCTCCCCATCATCCTCATCCCCATCATGATTTTCATCTTCAACCAACTCATTATCATCATCATCTTCAAAACATTCATCAGCTTCATCATCTTCAAAACATTCATCATCTTCAAAACATTCATCAGCTTCTTTCTTTTTCTCTGAAACCGTTTTCACCTTGCTATGGCTTGATACACAAAGACATACTCTATGCATTTTGGTTATCTCGAGAAAGTGTCGTACTTGTCTATCACTTGTAACATGAATGGGAGGGGTGGCTGGAGCCACCCTCATTTCTTTTGGTAATGAGTACCTTATCTCCACAGTGAATGTGCTCATGTCCAGGTTATAATCTTCTTGAGCCACAGAAACAAGTTCAGCATTTGTCAAACCGTCACTCAAAAGAAACATTCTCGCTCCTTTGAAATTATCAACCATAAAATCTCAACAGCCATCTTTTAACAACCATTCTCCATACACTGCATGTAACTGACGAATCATCTGCAAAAATTCAAAATCAAAACACATTAGTAAACATAGAGAAAATGAAAGTTTACTAAACATTGACGTATACGACATACAAATAAGTCGTCCGGACGACTTACCCCTAAGTCGTCCAGACAGGTCATTTTTGCAATTGAAATTTAAATGAGACGACTTATTTCTAAGTCGTCCAGCTTTATATGTTTAAAAAAGCTAGACGACTTATACGTAAGTCGCCTAGGAAAAACGAGCTAGTTTTGCATTTGACCGAATTGTGTCAGATATTTGACTTTTCCTGGACGATTTACCAGTAAGTCGTCCAGGAAAAGTCAAATATCTGACACAATTTGGTCAAATGCAAAACTAGCCCGTATTTCCTAGGCGACTTATGTATAAGTCCACTAGGGTTTTTTTAAAACATACAAAGCTGGACGACTTAGAAGTAAGTCGTCCATTTGACCAGAAGACTTATCCGTAAGTCGTCTACATCTAGAACGCGAACAGATCTGGAAAAAAATTCAATTTCATACCTTAAACTAGGTGAGATGACTTCCTTAGCACACAGAGTTTTCTCCAACCACCCAGAAATCAAACGAAAGCAACCCACCAAGAATTGCATGCTTAAATGGCTCTATTAACCATAAAAAATATTTTGGAATCAAAAGCTTGGGTTTTTTGTATGAATATGGAGACAAAGTGAAAGAGGTGTTGTTTTTAGTTCATAACAATTAAGAAAGAGAGATTGGGTATCGATTTTAGGTACATTAAAAGCTTCAAACTGGTCGTACAAGGTTGTTTGGTGTATTCATGGCGATGGCAATGTTGTAAATACTTGAAGATGATGAGGTTTAGATAATAAAAAAGCCATTTTCGAAAAAAATTACAAAAAAAATTTAGTGGCATTTTCGTAAATAAAATGAAGATGTAGGGTGAATAGGGCAAAAGAAAGATGAGTCAAAAGAAAAAGAAAAAGAAAAAGAAAAAGTTAGTTTTGTGTTTGACTTTGAGTTGTGAGTCAATTTTGCAAAAACCCCTTTTTCTTATGTTACTAGATTGATTTGCCAATTAACAGAGTTATAAGTTTTAATGTTGAACCTAATATAGATACTTTGTAAATTGACCCTAAAAAATAATAGTAAGAGAGAATGTTGATTTTTCTACAAAAAAATTAGGAAAAATTATTTTTTAGGCCAAAAAATGGTAACATTGTCCATTTAAACTAATCTCATACATTTTATATACTATTAAGTTAAATATTTTCTAAGTAGAAATAATGCCCTTAATTTAAATTAAAAATTGTAAAAAAAAATTCTCAAATTGAAAAAAAAATGAAAAGTAAAAAACTGCTCAATCCAACAGGATCGATCGATCCCCAAAACAGTCGGTCAATCCGTACGGTCGATCCCAAAGCACGTTTTTAATTTTAATTTTTAGCTTTTTAATGAAAAAAAATTATTTTTATTTTTGGAAATTGAATATTTTCAAATACTTTCTTCCCATATTTTCAGAACTGAATATTCTTATCCATAGAATGTGTATTCTACTATATGTAGAATACAATAATAATATTTGAAATCAAGTTCTATGGGTTTTAGATTTATAATAATGTGTAGATTCTGATTTCTACTTATTTTAAATTATATACTAGTGCGTAAATTTCGTTTCTACTGATTTTAGAGGGACAATTTAAGCGCGGAATGTGTATTTTAAATATTTTTAGAATACTTTTATTTACATTGATCACATGTTCTATAAACATAGTAGATTCAATGAAAAAAATGGATTTCATTTTCTACTTTCTAGAATGCCAGTTCTACTTTATGTAGAACATAATTTAAAAAACTGATTTATACATTTTTAGAACTTGAGAAAAATACCACTAAATTGATATAGATGTTTCATAGTTACTATTTTCTGATTTTTTTTTTGTTTTTAAACTATTTATTTTCAGAAATACTAAAGGGCATTAGAGGAAAAAATCATACAAAATAGAAATTAGACTAAAGGGACAATGTTACCCTTTTTGGCCTAAAAAAAAAATTTCCGGAAAAATTAAAGGTTTTCATATGAGAGATTTAGGCAAATACCCTTATTTGAGACTAATATTAGTGGTTTGTCCATGATGGGACATTAATGATTCAAACCATACAATTACGCCTAGAAATGCCCAAAATGCCTTTCTTTAATTGAAAAGTTTCTGATGGTAGCAGAGAAATGTTAGGAGAGAGGAGAGAGGAGAGAGACATGTTATTTACATGTGTTGATAGATTTTCTTAAATGCTAAAAATCTTATCAAATAATAATATTTTGAATGTATAATATAAAAACATTATAATAGATAAAATAATTTAACATTTGATATAATTAAAAACATAAATTACAATTAATTGCAAAATTTCAACATAAATTTATAATTTGTTAGAAATTCGATATTACATGTATTTGTTAACAGTTAACACATCCGTTAACATACACAAAATTTATTAACAGTTAATGTCTTTGTTAATAATCACTAGTGTCGATAGTTAACAAAGTTGTTAACGGTTAACAAATAATGTAGATGCTAACAGATGTTTTAGCTGTTAACAAATACATGTTCCAGATGTTAACATGAGTGTTAGTTGTTAACATGGGTGTTAGTTGTTAATAAGTATACGTATCAGAGGTGTTAACAGAAGTGTTAGATATTTATGAAAATTATATATCTTAATAGAGGTGTTATGTATTAGCTGTTAACAAATAAATATCATTGAATTTTGTGTTTTGCAATCACATTAAATAAATTTAAAATTTAAATTTATTATTTAAGAATCAAAGTGAATTCAAAATAAAAAAAATATTTAACATATTTATTTTACATGTAATTCATGTAAAAAGATAATTAAAAGAGGAGATGAATGAGATAATGAGGGAGAAAAAGAGAGAGAGTTAAAAAAAAAAAAGATAAACTTGTAGGCTAACATGCGTTGAGGAGAGAGACAGAAGGACAATAAGGTCATTATAATTAATTCAGTCACATCATGTATATTTCTCTAATTAAAGGTCCTAAAAGGATATGTGAGCAAATAATCTCTTTTCATATTATATCTTTTTGGTTTTACAATAGCCATTTATGTTGATTTTGTATTAATGTTAATTTTCTAATTTGTAAACTGTAAAATAATATAAAGGACTTAAAAAAAAAATTACAAAAAATTGATGGATTTTTTTGAACAACAGTCTACATTCCGGTGATTCTTCAAAGCTTTTCTCTTTAACTTGTTGGAATTGTAATCAATAAATTAACTACTGTTTTTTTTTAACATTGGCTTAAAGTAAAATACTGTTTCTCCCATGTATTCTTAGTAACTCCTTTTTGATGCTGCAAATGAATTTAACCGACACGGCGACACATATCTGGTTTCTTGTTTGGTCTACTTTAGTTATTGATTTTTTTTTTTGAACAACTTTTTTTAAGCAAACTCTTAAATTATTGATTACTGGGAAATTGGACTGTATGGCACAAAACAAAATATAATTCACCAGATAACCAATTAACCTAACTCACCATACACCACGTCTCTTTTATACAAAATATCCATATTGCCCTTATAAATAACCGGGAAAACTTGGAAACAAAGAAAACAAAAAATAATAATAAATACTGTGGTAAAGGTACTTGTGTCCCTACGTTAATCACATCCTTGATATCCACACATATGTATAAGTTTTATGTTATTTATTTTATTCTATTCTATGTGGATTTAGAGTTTATGTTTAAGTTTGATTTATATTTAGGTTTAAGGTTCACTGATTAGGATTCAGGGTTTAGTATTTAGGGGTTGGGGTGAACTTGAGATAATGTTTAATATCTAAAGGTTGGATATGTTTAGTATTTATGGGTTGTAGGTGAGGTTATAATTCTATACTACTTTGGTGATATGGAATAGAACATCATATATATATGTAGGTGGTCAATAAATATATACGTGGTTGTTTTCTCCTTCTTTCATTTGGAAGAATATAATTCATTAAGCCACTAGTAAAAGTCGTACTATGATCTTGTTAGTATTACATAATATTATGTAATTTTAGATTATTTAGTTTTAGAGTTTATATTTGGGTTAGGGTTTAGTGATTAATATTTAGAGTTTAGTATTTAGAAGGTGAGTAGGTATTTTTAGGTTCTACATTAACATTTCCCATGCAACCATAAATATTTCATAATTTTACCAATATATACTATATTATTTATTTTATTCCATTATATTTGGACTTAGAGTTTCTATTTAGGTTTATGGTTTATATTTGGGTTTAAGGTTTACTCATTAGGATTTAGGATTTAGTATTTAAAGGGTGGTGGGATTGAGATAATGTTTAATATCTAGGGGTTGTGTATGTTTAGTATTTATGGATTATATGTGAGGTTATAATTCTATACTATTTTGGTGATATGGAATAGAACATCTGGTACATATGTATGTGGTCAATAAATATATATGTGGATAGTTCCTCCTTCTTTCATTTGGAAGAGTATAATTCATTACATAGCCACTAGTAAAAATCGTACTATGATCTAGTAAATATTACATAATATTATGTAATTTTAGATTATTTAGTTTTAGGGTTTATATTTGGGTTAGGGTTTAGTGATTAATGTTTAGGGTTTAGTATTTAGAAAGTGAGGAAGTATTATTAGGGTCTACATTAACATTTTTCATGCAACCATAGATATTTCATAATTTTTACCAATATATACTGTTATTTATTTTATTCCATTTTGTTTGGGTTTAGAGTTTTTATTTAGGTGTATAGTTTATATTTGAGTTTAAGGTTTACTGAATAGGATTTAGGGTTGGGGTGGGATTGAGATAATGTTTAATATCTAGGGATTGGGTATGTTTAGTATTTTAGGTGAGATTATAATTCTATACTATTTTGATGATATGGAATAGAACATCCGGTCATATGTATATGGTTAATAAATATATACGTGTATATTGTCTCCTTCTTTCATTTGAAATAATTTTTAGATGCTCTCGACTTTATATTATATCAGTGATATTATTGTTTGTCATATATTTACCTGGTACTTGTCAAGAAAAGGGATAAAACCGACAAATTTATGGTATAAATGTTTAAAAATACATTATGTCAAAATCAATGACATTACCTAATTTCTTCTCTATATATGGCTAGTAGGCAAATAAACCCTTGATTACTAGTGTTATCCCGTGCTACACGCACGGTTACATATATTTTCTTAAATGATTTGATCAAGAAATTGTAAAATAATTTTCGATAATTTATTTTAATCATATGTTATAAAAACATGACTAAGAGATAGCTGCATTCATACAAAAGTTGCATTTTGTTAGAAAATAGATTGATTTAGCTCAATATACCAAAAGAAGAAGGTATTTAGGGATTTTCCATATTTTAGGGGGAAAAAGTAGTGATGGAAGAAAGGAAAGAGAAGAGATAAATATGGTATGAAGTTAAATAAGATGTTTTGTGTGTATGAAGTGTAAATGCTCTAGAAAATATTCACCACCTTTCTTACACCTAAAGATGAATCATGAGTCTCTAATTTTATGAAAAAAATCCTCTGGCTAACATTGTTTTTGTTTCCCCTTTCTCTTCCTATCTTCTTTAACATTTAAGATTTTAAAACTTTTTCTACTTGTTACACAAAAAAATACCTTTTAATTTTGTTTCCCTTTTCTCTTCCTAACTTCTTTAACATATAAGATTTTAAAACTTTTTCTACTTGTTACATAAAAAAAATACTTTTTCTACTTAAAACTCTTGATTCGACAATCTTAAAGTTGACCATGAATAAAAACCGGTTATGGCAAATAGATTTCGACATGTGATAAATTCTAACCCTAGCTAAAATAGCTACAAAAATTAAAGATTTTAAACGTGATATCAGAATGGATGGTTGTCACATGTGGCATGTAAATTTGTTCATTTTAGTTTTTGGGCTGAAATAGGGTGTTACTTATGTCAAACAGATTGTGTTCCCAATATATGTAGAACTATGGATGTTCCTTAAAAACTAATAGCAATTTCGTAATAGCAATTTCGTAATGATAAGCCACAACAACACATTTTTCAATAGCCAATTTACAGATAAAAGAATTAGAAATTTAGATAACTTACCTTTGTTGTTGCTTTTTTCGAGCAGCATCTTTTTATTTATTTTGAGAACTAAACCTGAATCAACCACAAGACCATTTGAGCTATAGATCTCAATTGTTTGGAACTGCATCGAGTTTGTTGATAAGCATTGATATTTGGTAATGAGAAGATAGTGAGAAAAAAATAGAGAGTTCATTAATAAACTAAAATTATATAGGAGCTCCTTGAACGTGGGATGAGATCTTTTGGGAAAAAGTTTAGGGTAGAATTACTTGAAACTAGGTGTTTTGCCCGCACATGCGGCTTAAGTATTTTTAAGACAATTTACAAAATCATCAAAATAAATGATTATTTTCATCCAAAAAATCCGACGTAAAACATTAAACGTTTTTACATGATAAAATTATTCACAAATTAAAAGAAAATCTATTTTTTCCTTTAAAACTTTGAAAAGAAATCTAAAGTCTATTTCATTTCTTCTTAATTAATAAAAAATATAAAAACCCATCTTTCAATTTGATAAATTGAATCAATAAATATATATTTAAAAATTGAAAGAATAATATTCGTTTGGATAATAATACAATATATTTGAATTTATTTTGTCAACAACATTTTTTTCTTTTTGAATACTCTTTCATTTTATTATGATTAATTAATTTTTAATGTTATACTATATAAAATATAAAAATAAATTTAATTTAACGTGTGAGTTCAGAGGTGAAAAATTACTTCAAAAATATATATCATTATAATATATTATTATATTCTCTTAATTTGAAAATAATTACGTATTATAAATTTTTCAATTTTCTCTTTTCAATTATATACAATTAAAAAGTTAATTTATGAATATATATTTATATGTTTTCTGTTTTTGATTTTTTTATTAAAATATATTTTTCGGATAACAACACAATATATTTAGGAATTATCTTTTTCTTTTTAAATATATATTTAGATTATGGATAATTCTTATCATTAATATTAATTTAAATCATTTATCTAATCAAATAAATATCAATTTCGTTTTTATTTTATGTTTAATTATTATCCACTCTAACTTTTAACGTGAGAGCTCAATTGCGAAAAATCACTTCGCAAATAATAGTATAGATTAGGGTTATATTTTTTCAATAGATAATTTTGGTATATTACATATGTGATAATTTGATTTGTTAAGTGACTTGTGATTTAGTATATAAAAGATTTCCTTTGATATATGGTCTGGTATATCTTTAACTGTAAACCTATGTCAAGTGTTTTGGTACATTCTTTGAAAATGCTCAATACAATCAAAACTTTCTACTCAATGAGAATCTGATTTTGAACTCAGCATAAAGTGCAAAAAATGATAACATCTGGAGAACAAAATTTGTTGACACTGACATGTTTTACTGTAGATGTGTCTGTCTTGCTTCGGAGCTTTCTACTCAATGAGAATCTGATTTTGAACTCAGCATAAAGTGCAAAAAATGATAACATCTGCAGAACAAAATTTGTTGACACTGACATGTTTTACTGTAGATGTGTATGTCTTGCTTCGGAGATGTTCTCATAGGAGGTCAAAATGCAAGTTTCAAACATGTCATAAGTTTTAGAATACCAATAAGGTGAAATCGATTGTTGTTCTTGTAAGTTGTAACATTAAGAACTCACTTGTGTGACATGAGAACTCTTATCAAGTTCATCTCCAAGAGAATTTGTGCTTTCTCTTGTCTCATATACATCTTTTCTGTCAAATGCCCAAAGATATTCCAGAACTCAATGGAAAGTTATTCTAATTCTTAGATTGCAACACAAGGCAATGCCCTCATCTTTTATTCCCATAAAATGTAAACTATATATGTATCTTGCTTCCCTTCCCTTCTATTGGTATCAGTTACCTAATAAAAATAATGAAGCTACGCGAGTCAAGCGGCAAAGAAGAGAAGCACAGGACACAACATTTTCAGCACGAACTAAAAGACCTGATCTCGTCTTTAACCCACATGGGAGAGGAGAAGGGAGGACCGAGCCAATATGAAGAAAGAGAGGAGGAGGATGAAGGCGTCAGAGTCATCACGCTCTCGGGATCCAACATAGGGGCCACCATGAAGACAGAACTCGACAATAATCATGGAGACAACAAACATGAGCTTGATTTCCTTACTACCTTCGTTAACAGCAACTTTCAAGCTGTGAACAATTCGCTAATGATGGGGGCCAAGTACGAGACTCATGATCCTGGCGTTCATCTTGACATCTCAGGCGATGTGGAGAAGCCTCCGATGAAGGCTTTTGCGAGGGAGACGAAGGATAAGAAGGGAAAGACTCCTACTCGAAGTTGAACTTTGAGAAACTGAAAAACATAACGAACGGTATCTTCATGGACAAAGCATTCTGCTTATTCAGTATTAATTCTCTTTCATTACTGTCTATTCTAAATAATCAGAGAGAAGTTGTGAATGCTAAAACACTTCACTTTCTCTTCGAGGATGTTGCCATTAATCATATTAACACGTTCGACATGCAGTAGTATTTTCGAAAATATATATATCAATATAAACATAGCTTCTGAATGTATGGGTGTATATAAGTGATATTGTCCATCGGATCAATGAAGCAGCAAACTAATTATTTTAAAAGAGAGGCTAAAGAAGAAAGAGACATACGAATCTTTTAGTTGATCTCAATGAAGAGACTAGCCTGAGGATGCAAACCAGCATCTTTCAGTGACATTGACTCTTTGTCTCTTCCGTACACTGTTCTAGGGAAGTTTGTTATCAAGCTATACTCTTCTGTTTCCAGCACTCCAAGTGAATCAACATAGTCGTACAATGTCTGTATCTTGGTGTTGCTTTCAAACCTCCTCCCATTTCTTTCTCCATTTGGGAACCGTACCAAAACCTAGATAAACCATAGAACGTAATCTTTAAAGAGGCACATCCCTCATGAAGTTTTTAAGCGAAGTAGATAGTGTGTGACCTTTAATGAGTAAAGTATAAGTAATAAATGGTAAAGAAAGAAGGAGAACTTACTTGTGTGGCGTCAGGGCCTTTCTCAGGTTCGTCTCCAAGAGCAAGGGCTTTCTCTTGTCTCATCCTCACTCTAGCAGCTTCTCTCTCTGCAGCTTCACGCCCTGCCTTCTCCTGAGCTTCTTCCTCTTCTTTGCGTTTCCTCTCTGCCTCAGCAGCTTCCCTCTCTATCCGCTCTTGCTCTTCTTGTCTCTGTCGCTCCCTTGCCTAGTAAACGCAGAAGAAAGAAACCACAAATTTAGACAAAAGAGTAATTATAATCAATTTTGTAATATCCGAGCTTGGGAAACAAACTTGGTCGGCTTCAAGAGCAGCCCTGTAAGCAGCATCTTGTTCCTCTCTCAGGCGCAAATTGTTTCGTCTTTCCTCTGCCTCAAACCTTGCAGTTACAAGCACAGGTGAACTATCTTCTACAACTCTTTGCAGTATAGCAATCATTTCTTCTGGAGTTGTTGGTCCTTCCACCTGCCACAAGCAAACGGAACAAAGAACACATTAAAACCAAGAAGTACATCTCTTGCCACACCTTATATACTACTAAACTCACAACTAATAACAACTATCTCTACCCATTTTACTACTAATCACTTCAACAAGATCGATTAAAAGCAGTTCTCTAATCACAACAGAGAATTAATAGTATTGTTACCATATTTAAAGCCAATTATAAATAATTGATTGCTAATTTGCATCATCTATTACATTCTTTAAGATATAGAGCAATCAACGACAGAAACGTTATTTTACCTGCTGAAGAAGAGCGATTCTCTGATTAGCAGCAGGCATAACGACAGCGCAAAAGGGAAACCTGGAAGCCTTCAAGCTATTACTCATCTTAAACCCTTCACTAGATCGTATACTACCTCCCCAAGTCACAAAATTCTCATTCAGAAACGCAACAACCCCTTCGTTGCAAAGCGTTCTATCGCAAAACGCAGGCGTATCAGGATGGTCAGGAGAGTGCAAGTAAACAAACATGAGCTTAAACTCGCTCCTAGACCGCTGAAGTGCATCCATGAAACCTTCCGCTACAAAACCAGGCTTTAAAGGGTTCCTACCATAGTCTCTATCGAACGAAGCAATGAACTCCATCGCTTCACCTGCCGCCGAAGAAACCGATGATGATGACGACGACTCAGCCTCAGACCCACCACGACCTGATCTAAACCCTAACACACCAAGCGAATACGTCAAAGCTCCACCGGCAACCCAGAATCCGAACCCGATCGCGGTAGAAGCTAACCCTAAGCTACCGGAGACAATCGAAATCGGTAAAGTGATGATCTTCCAAGCGACTCCAGGAGGTCTCCCGTTGTTAAGGTCTGATTCGTTAATGATTGGGTCATTTTCGAATTCGGTAAAGGGTTCGCGATTGTGATCGAGGGGAGACGACGAAGGGTCATCGCGTGGGTATGTGAAGGAGGAGATAGCGAGTTCGAGGTCCCAGCCATGAGCTTGGAGGATCTCAGTGCATAAATCGGGATCTTCGAGACCTGTAATCGCTTGGAAGTAACCCAACTTGTCCGCGACGTCAACCATTCTCGTAAAGGAGAGATCTTTTCCACTTCCTCTCTCTCTTTTTTTTTGCTATCTCTTTATCTCTCCCTCGAATCTAGAAAAGTGTGCCGAATAATAACGACGTACTTGGTCAATGAATTACTTAAGCACCCCTCAACTCCAACACGAACGGATTTTAGTTTTAGAAAAGAAATCTATTCACACTAATTAATTTAAAATAATACTCCCTCCGTTTCAATATGTAAGTAGTTTTGGTTAAAAGAGTGGGAATTAAGAAATTGTAACACTTTCTAAAGCAGTTATGGAAAACGTTTTTTAGTTTATTGCACACAATCATTTTGTCTGCAACATTTAAGTAGAGAGAGATTACTGTTTGTAACAAAATTAATAAAAAAAATTGAAGTAATACTAACAACCTCTCACGTTCAAGTTTTTAAGAAATGTTTACAACATTTTGGAGCCAAATTTTTTTGTAAAACTAATTTAAACCAAAAAATCAAAATTTTATGATGGAGCCAAAATGAAAATTTTGAACAGTTTGTAATATGCTTATTTAAGCTTTGAACAGAGAATGGTCACTCATTCTTTTCTATGGCTTTTGATTTTGATTTAAATGTTTCAGTTCAAGATTATGAGAGTTGTATTTTGTTTGATTTAAACAAAATTCCATCAGAAGAAGAAGAAAGCGTTAACAATGGCCACGAAGATATACCAATTAATCCAGGTATTTTTCTGTTACTCATTGGTGTTTACTTATTATATTCTTATAAAGAACTGTGTGTTATGGTTTGTGTGTTGTCACCATTATCTTCTTGAATATTTAATCGGTTAGATATTTTCTAAGAGAGCATTATTTTTCTGAAACGTAACCTTACTCTAAGAAATTCATTGGTCTTTGCGATGCTCTGGTCAAAAATTGTTAGCGTAATCTTATTTCCTTTGTTTTAAAATATGTATATGTTGTTTCACTTTTCTTATTTTTTCTTAAAATCATTATTTAACAGGATATAATGTTGTTCAAAGTCAACCAAGATTACCAAAAACCAGGAAATTTTTGTCAAACGAAGAAAGGCACGAGATCTTCGGTGCTTTACTTGAGAAGAGTATTGCTGGAAAGTTGACAAAAAATGTAACAAGAGAAGTTTCTCATCAGTTCTCGGTTTCTATTGCAACAGTACAAAGAATTTGGAGACAAGCAAAAGCAACGGTCAACAGTGGAAGAGTCAATGTATCTCATCGGAGAACGGGGAACTGTGGTCGCAAAAGAATCACAATCGAGCCAAGTCAAGTTACTGCTGTTCCATTAAGCAAGCGGACAACTTTGAGATCAATGTCTATGGCTATGGGTGTGAGCCTTACAACATTATTTAGACGAAAGAAGGACGGGCTAATTTGACGTCATACCAACAGCATCAAGCCTTATTTGAAGGAAGCCAATATAACAAGTAGATTACAATTTTGCATTTCTATGTTGTATAAAAATAATCTACCTCATGAGCCCAAGTTTATTGATATGTACAACATAGTTCATATCGATGAGAAATTGTTCTATATGACGAAGAAGACCAAGAAATATTATCTACTTCCAATTGAAGAAGAGCCGCACTGTACGTGTCAAAGTAAAAATTACATTGGAAAGGTGATGTTTCTAGCGGCAATGGCTCGTCCAAGATTTGATGAAGAGGGAAATGAGGTATTTGATGGGAAAATTGGAATTTTCCCATTTGTTACTCTGCAGCCAGCTAAAAGAAAGAGCAAGAACAGAGATGCTGGGACGTTAGAACAAAAAGCGTCAACGTCGGTCAAGAGAGCGGATATTAAAGCATTTTTTATTGAAAAGGTTCTTCCGAATAGTCAAGAAAAGTGACCAGCGGAAGATAGAGGAAAGACTATCTTTATTCAACAAGATAACGCACGGACGCATGTTGAGTGTGGAGATGAAGATTTCCAGGAAGCGGCATCAAAAAGTGATTTTGACATTCGTTTGATGTGTCAACCGGCAAACTCCCCGGATCTAAATATTTTAGATCTTGGGTTTTTCAGTGCCATTCAATCCTTGCAACATAGGGAATGTCCAAAAACCATAGAAGATCTTGTTGGTGCAGTAGAAGAATGTTTCAAGAAGTACCCGGCAGAGCAGGGAAACCATATATTTTTAACTCTTCAATCGTGTATGTGTGAGATCATGAAAATTGGAGGATTAAACAAGTACAAAATCCCTCACATGAAGAAATCTACACTGGAAAGAGATGGTCTTCTTCCTACCCGACTCAGTTGTGATGCAATGTTAGTTCAAAATGTGATGAACACACTTGGATTGTTGTAATGTTTTTTTCTGTTTTTTTTTTCTGCTGTCGAATGGTTTATTTATAATATTATGATTGTTATGATTATTTTGTAGTCTTCTTATCATATCACGTACTTTTGTTATTTCAGAAAAGCAATTACCATAAAAGATCAAAACAAGGAAAATTATTTAAACACATGTTGAATAAGAACAAAAACAAGATTAAAAAAACTTAGGACAATTAATCTTCAATATTGTTAATATAGTGTCTTCAATTTCTTTGTCGGGATGAAGCTCTCCAATGTCATAGTGAACCTTGTTCAAGTCAAATGGTCGAGTGAACATCTGTAAGTTCGATTGTGTTTTGTTGATTTTTTTTTTAATATTTTATGTTTCTTTTTCTTTTTGATTTTTTTTCTTCAATTTGATCCATAGTTTTATGAAGAAAAAAATAGCTTGAAGAAATCAAATGGAATGAAAGACTAATGGAAGTAACACAACAGTTACGTTAGTATTTATAGTGAATTTAGAAATTATACATTTTTGGTAACTAGTAAATGTTAGTTGACTAACATTGTAAGTTGTGTTAGAAAAACATTGAATACTAGCGACAAAGCTTTTAAGTTTTTATTGGAATGTTGTTTATTTAAATACTTTATTGCTTTGGGTTCTGAGAACAACTTATATTATGAAACAAGTGTTTTTTGCTAAAACTACTTACATATAGAAACAGAGGGAGTAATAGACACTAATATTTTATTTTAATTAATTTATGTAATTAATAATTAAAGTGTATTTTTTTCTAATTTTAAAATATAAATATTCTATTCAATAAAAACAGCAATCATTAACTAAAATAAATATTCAAAATTATTAGGAAATTGCTTAAACTACCAGTTCTTACTATTTTATCATCTTTACTTTAATCACATATACAATAAGTTGTAAGGAGTTCAATAAAAGGAAAACTGGTAAAAATATGACAATTTAAACTTGGATTTGTCCCACTGAGATTTTGTTTAAGATTTTTGTCTAATTAAGATTATAATTACAGTTAATACCATTATACCCTTAATTTCCGAATTATAATTATAATTAAATATATAATATTCTTGTTTTTTAATAAAAAATGTGTAAGTAAAAAGTAAAACGTAAAATAGAGAAAAGGAAAGAGAAAAGATGGGATAAACCCAAGTCGATTTTTTTGGTATTCTCTGCCAATTCTCTTCCTCTTCTTTTTGATGGTGATTTCTTGTTCTTGTTCTTCACACAGTTAAACCCAAGTTGCCTCTGCTCTCTGTTCTTTGTTTCTTCTTACTGTACTTGTTCTATGTCGTCTTCTCTCGTGGGCTCAGTTCTATAAATCTTCATCAAACTCATCAAAATCGTACCATTCCTCACACACGGTATGTGTTTCATCTTTTTAATTCTTAAAACTCTAATTTTTTTTTAAGTTGATTTGTATCTCTTTTCAATTATAATTCGATTTAGGAGCCGATTTTGATGAAACTGCACCACATTGATACTGATATCAAGCTTGAAAACATATATATATATTCTCTTAATATACACCTTCACGTGTATGTGATTCTCACAATATATATATATATATATATATACATATATATATTGTTAGAATCACATACACGTGAAGGTGTATATTAAGAGAATAACTACACCAAAAGGTCAATTTAAAAGTAGCTTGATCAAACAGTTTATATAACCATCCTCGTTTCATGTTTTGTCTAGCCTGCTTTGCATAGAGACAACATGCCATTGTTTGAACCGAGTTCGGTCTATTCAGTGAATGAGTGACTGAACTCGTCTGTGGGTTATTTCAAAGGCGCTTTCTTATTATTTAGAGTCGAAATGTAACTTTATTAATGAGGAAGTTCGGTTACAAATGAGGAAATGAGAGGCGAGGCGGAGTCTCGCAGAGAGCTCAGCCATGCCGTACAAGTCGAAAAGAAAGTACAAGAGTAAAAACCCTAATTCTAGCCGCCTTGAGAGTGAGAGTGATTTCGTATCATTTCCTCGTTACCTCTTCTTTCCTTTTTATAGTGATGATGCCTTGACTTAGTGAACATGTCGTGGGTTTGGAGGCCTTTTACCAAATGGGACTCGATCGGTCCACGAGTGTGAGCATTTCGCTTAAACGTCCTTAATTTGGATAATTGCGGGGATTATCCGAGTTAAGCTCAATTACGCGATTAGCTCATCGGGCCGGAGCTCGTGTGAGCCGGGCCCATTATTCAGTAGGCCTTTGCAGTGGGGAGTATTCCACCACCAACAGTAAGCCCCCCAGACTCGTTCCCGAGTTAGGACTTGAGTTGGGGACGGGTCTTGTCTACTTGGTTTATTTCAATAATGGGTTCGGCCACTGAACTCCGATGCTTCGACCTCGTACGCTCGTTGAGTCGTGAACTCGAAGCTCTACGTCGGCGTGTTTCTTGAGTCGTTAGCTCGAAGCTTGACTTGGTGTGCCTCCTGAGTCGCTGGGTCGGTTCTTAACTTTGGTATATTCATTGAATCGCTAGCTCGGAGCTCAGCTCTTCGTGTCTTCTGTAGTGGGAGGGAAGTGAACAGTCTCTCCGATACCGAGGCCCATTTAGGTCGGAATGTGAACAGTCGCGAATAGACTGAAGGCCCAATTAGGCCTCAATAGACCTAATTAATGACTCTGGGAGTTGCACCCCTTCTCTCCCTATAAATACTTCTCATTTCTCTCATCTTTACCACTTCATGTTTATTTTCACAGGTAGTTCTTCTCTCCGTTCTCTCTACTTTCTCTCTCTAAGCTTATTTGTAAAATATATACGTTTGCCGTCGGTAAGATGTGTCCAGGAAAGAGATTGTCGGTGGAAGAAAAGGGAAAAGGGATCGCTACGACGTCGAGTCCCTCTCGGGATGAGACAACCGGCGAACTTCTAGATGACTTTAGCTTAGGGCATCAGGAAGCGTTGAGAGATTCGACCGGTCTCGATCTGGCTCAGAGGTTGTTGGTCATTGATTCAGAAAGAGAGTTCAGAGGTGAGGACGATGGGAATTTTGCCGCGGAGATAATCAATGATCCAAGAGTCCCGCGTCTTGGATCTCCGCCGTCTGGTCGATCTCGTCCTGCTCCACCTAGGCAAGCTCGGCTCGCCCGGACTAACCGAACTAGCGCAGACTCGGAAGAGGAAGGTTCTCGCCCAAAGGTTCCTACGCGTTACAGTGGTATGGGAGTCTTTGAACGGGAGCCCGCGCTTCCCAAAGACATGCTTCGTCGTGCTGGTACGCAATTTTGGGTGAAAACCAAGAAGACACACTCGACTGTGAAGTCGGTGGAGGCTTTACTCGTAACTCGCAACGCTGTGGGTGTCACCTATTTGATCCCGACTGCCGATCAACGTCCGTGGTCGCCTCCAGTCGGTTATCAATGCGTCTATGAGTCCTATTTTGAGGGCGATACCAAGCTTTGGTTTCCGTTGCCCCGCCTTGTAACGTCGTACGTTTCCCGCCGGGATCTCGCCCTAAGTCAGATGGTGAACGGGGCCTTTCGCATTATGGTTGCTCTTATGGTCATGGCTGCTATCTCCTTATGCGTTTACGCGTTTGAACAGCTGACATATCTCGCTTGAACCACGGTCTGTACTCGATCAGGATGAGACAGAACTACAACATCATCACTGGTCACCCCGACAAGACCCCGAAATGGCAGCGATCCTACTTCTACATTAAGTCTGACCAGTTCTCCTTCGTTGATCCTCCAAACGACGAGTTTAGGACTTACTGGAACAGTGTAGCGGGTAGTTAGCTCGTCTTGACTGCTGTTGGTTTTTGTTTGGCCTAACCGTCACTTTATTTTTGTGCAGAACCGCATCCCAACTACTATTTGACCGACGCCGCTGTTCTGCCATCGTTTATGTGTAACGCTCGAGCTCTAGTTGAATTAGGTCATCGCAAGTGGCCTTGCATTAGCGAGGAGAGGATCCAACGCTGGATAGATCGTATCAATCAAGGTACCGAGGACTTTTACTTGTCTTTTTTTTTTTTTTTGCTTCGGTGTGTACGCGTCGTCTAACACCGTTTTGTTTTGACAGACGATTGGGAGAAGGATATCGAATACAAAGTTAGACCCGGAAAGAAGAGATCTAATCTTTACTCAGCGGAAGAGCAGCGGGTGGTTAAGGAAGCACTAGCGATGAAAGGGCCTGTGGATCTTTCCCAAGCTATGAAAAAAGAAGCGAGGAGGGGCGCCTCAAGGGACCAAGCTGATGAACATGATTGATAGCTTCAACCTAGGAGGAGGGGATCTTTCCGGTGACGCGACCCTCTCACTCCCCGAGATTGCTGCTTCGGATGCGCCCGAACCATCCGTGGGGGGTTCAAAAAGGTCGCGAACAACGGATACTGAGGTCCAAGCGGATAGCGTGGACCCGATCGGTGTCAGCCCGTCTGCGGATCCTCCCGCGAAGAAAAAGAAGAGGAAGAAGAGTTCTAAGCCCACCGGTGATGTGTCCGCTTCCAAAGAGTGTTCGGTCGCTCGAGACGACAAGGACGCTGGCAACCCTTCAGGAAGGGTCGATGGGGGTCAAGATCTCACTACACCGAATCCTTCAAACAAGGGTCTTTCACCCGGGAAGGAAACGGTTCCTCCCGAAGGCTCCAAAAAGAAGGAGAAAAAGACAAGTAAGAAGAAGAAGGCAACGAAAAAGGTGACCATCTCCGACGCGGGAACTGGCCCATCGGCTGATCAAGCTCGCGTTTGCGACCCAAGGATTCTTCCGACCAGCTAACCTTTCGTGACGCTTACCTTAACGTAGCTCGTCTCAAGGAGGCGGTAAGTCGTCTTTCTCTTCCTCCTTTAGAAACGGAGGTTGTGCCTTCCTTATGCTTACACTAACATGTACTTTTCCCCAAGCTGATGAAGGCGTGAACACTTATGCTTATGCTAACATGTACTTTGCCCCAAGCTGATGAAGGCGTGAACGCTTTGGTCGAGAAATACGACACCGAACTGAAGGCAACATACCTCAGTCTCAGGGAAGCACATGATGCGGTCGATCTTGAGCGAAAGCGCTCCTTTACGCTCGAAGCCTCGCTCACCAAAGCAGAGCTCGTGCGGACAGAAGCAGTCAACTTGGCTGAGACTCGGGCTAAGGATCTTGAGGGTGTTTCTTAAGAATTGAGGGTTGCTAAGGCCGCGTCTGCTGAACTCGAGAAGGAGAAAGCTGAGCTTGAGGCGAAGATGGAGAAGGTTATCAAAGATGCTGACTATGAAGCCTCCCATCTGAGAGGGAGTCGAGTTCTGGAGGTCACGCGTGAGCGGGCGAAGACTCAAGTCGCGATGGCTAGGAAGGCGGAAGCTCGCTTTGAGCATATCAAAGCTCGCGAAGCGAAGCTCGACGCGTATGATGATGTGCAAGGTCTCTGGGTTCAAGCCTTCGGAACGCGGAAGTGTCTGAAAATGTTGAGGGACGAAGGGGAGGCCATTTCGCAGACCAAGATAGACGAGGCTGAAAAGCTGTATCCCGGGTCTCCCAATCAAAACGACTATAACCTTTCGCCGTTGGTTCTGTCCTTTAGGTATTTTGACGACGATCTTCTCCTACATAATGGCTGGTTACAACAGGAAAGCTGTCGATGGATTCGACTCAAACGGGTCGAACATGGACGAACTCGATCCCACGGTTTCTGCTCAACTCTGTTTGCCTGCTAACTCGGGTGGTGCTTGGCGTGTTCCCGATCCTTCTGATAAGATAAAGATATCAAGTCTCGATGGCTCTGGGGACGGCGGAGGCAAATCTGTCGAGAGTGATAAGGCGAGAGCTAACTCGCCCGTCACGGATGAGGACCAGGGTGCCAGTCAGTGAACTTCGAATCACCCAGCATCGTCAACGAATGCTTCTCGGGCTCAAGAGACGGATGCCCGTGGTGATGATGATGATGCCGAGATATCCAAGGAGTAGCCTGTTCCGTTGTAACATTCCCCTCTTATTTTGTCTTTCCTTTTCACTCCACTCGTGGAGTTACTTTTTAGTTCTGTTGTTGTACCCTTACGGAGGGGTTTCTCTTTGACTTGACTCTGGTGTTTGCCATGGAGGCTTTGTCTTTTAATAGATTTTTATATCTCTTTCTTTTAAAAATTTGCCTTAGCATAATTTTCATTGAGTATACTTCGAATCTTGTTCAACGCCCTGAAGCGAGAACTCGATTTGTGGTTACGAAATTTAATTAGGGGTTGTCAGAGTTCGTCCGCCTCCGAAGTAACCCTTGTTTTAAACTCGAAACCCTAGATCTCGTTTAAAAATTTGCCGTAGCATAATTTCTGTTGAGTTTGGAGTTTTAGCTCGGCAAGCGTTTGTCTCGTGTTTTTTTTTTGTTTTTAAATTCGAAAGATCCATTAGAGTTTGTCATTCTCCAAAGTGATTCTTGTTCCGAATTTAACAAACTTTTACTCTGACTATTGCTCAGGCTAGTAGCTGTTATCCGAGCCCAGCTCGTCTGTTCGACTTAGTCATTGCTCGTCGGTTAGGCGCAGCCTCGACTTACTTAGCGGTGTCTAAGGATCCGTTTTTAGTTAGGACAACAAGGGTTTCGAACTTTCGCTAAGTAAGTCCGTAGAGTTTAGGTCGGCCGATCCCTACTCTAGGAGTTATCGCGAGATTGAACTTGCTCGTCTCTTCGTCAGTTAGTCGGTACTGTCCGTAACTGGCGGGGCTCATTGAACACGCCTGATCAGAGCGCATTCGACGAATTCGTGCGAGTGTCGGTGCGCGATCCGCGGTTTCTATATGTACAAAAGACCGGGACGCATGCATCGTGACGGTTTTGTTTTGAAGTTACAGCTGAACCCGTTAAGGCTGCCTACGTACCTCGGAAAATGATCAAGCCGTCCATAGTTCGGTTGGCCGAGCTGAAGTGAACGTTGCTAGTTCATCTGCTCGGCAAGTAAAAGTGGCTGAAGAGCGCATTTACTTAGATTTTTTTTTTGGGTTATGGCTGGGCCAATTGAGGTTGCCTACGTACCCGAAGGATCAAGCCAAGCGTAGTTCGGTTTGCCGAGTAGGAGACTGTGAGGAAGTCTACTCGGAGACTTTGCTTATGCGGTGTAGTATCGTCGGAGGTGCATTGAGTTCCAAGCTCGCGGCACCAGTTCGCCTGTCGAAGTTTCCAAGTGATAGACTCCGGGCTTAACGACTTTGATGATCTTGTAAGGACCCTCCCAATTTGTGCCGAGCTTTCCCGCGTTTGGTTCTTTGGTGTTGTTGAAGACCTTGCGCAAGACTAAGTCCCCCACTGTCAATGGTCGGGATCAAACTTTCTTGTTGTAGTAGTTCTCGATCTGGTTTTGGTCGTTCTGAATACGAAGCAGGGCTTGATCGCACCTTTCTTCGATTGCATCGAGGGCATCGAGCAACATCTCGCTGTTAAGCTCAACGTGCTGTGGCATTCTCGATCGTCGCAAGCTAGTGACGTTTACCTTGGCTGGTGCCATGGCTTTGACTCCGTAAGCGAGAGAGAAAGGTGTCACTTTTGTCGCGCTTCGAGGCGTTGTTTTGTACCACCAGAGGACTCCGTCTAATTCGTCTGCACACAGTCCCTTCTTAAAGTCAAGCCTCTTCTTAATTCCATCGATGATTGTTTTGTTCGAGGACTCGGCTTGGCCATTGCTTTGCGGGTAGCGAGGAGTGGACATGTTCAGACGGATTCTCCACTTTCTTCAGAATTCACGGAAGTTCTGCGCGATGAACTGAGATCCGTTGTCGGTGACGATTTTGTAGGGTAGGCCATGGCGACAGATGATGTTTTTCAAGACGAACTTCTGGACCTCTCTTTTGGTGATCGACGCGTAAGATTCGGCTTCTATCCACTTAGTGAAGTAGTCGGTAAGGACTAAGATATAACGTTTCTGTCGAGATGGAGGCATTGGTCCGATGATGTCCATCACCCATCTCATTAACGAGTAAGGAGTTGTCATTGTTCATAGTGCTTCAGCAGGGCAATGGATTGTTGACACTTGTCGCATTGCCGCGCGAACGCTTCGCAGTCGGTGATCATGGTTGGCCAGTAAAAACCTAGGCTCTTTACTTTCAAGGCAAGAGCTCGTCCGCCTGAGTGGTTGCCTCCGGCTCCTTCGTGTGTCTCGGCCATGACGAGGTACGTTTCTTCGCCGTGGATGCATCGGAGGAGGACTTTGTTAGCTGTCCATCTGTGGAGTATGCCTTCAGTGACAACGTAGTTCGAAATTCGCGCCTTAAGTCGGCGAGCCTTCCACTTCTCCTCAGGGAGCTTACCGTGTGCTAGGAAGTCTATTAGCTTTGTCCTCCAGTCTGGCTCTGCTTCTCTAGGTTGGGCGATTGCAAGAACATGCGTCGCCTCGGCTTGCGGTTCTTTGGTGGGATCGATGCTTGGTTTGTCGATATGGTGAATTAGGTTCGTTCTCTGGAGTATGCTTGACTTGGTCCCTGAGTTTGCTCCCTAGAGCCGCAAGGGCGTCTGCACAGACGTTTTCTCCGCGTGGGACCTTCACGAGTTCAAAGAACTCGAATCCTTTGAAGAGATCTTGAACTACTTTCAGGTACGCGTCCATTCGTTCGTTACGAGTCTCGTAATCTCCACTAAATTGGCTCGTCACGAGCTGAGAGTCACAGTAGGCGCTTAGTCGCTTTGCTTTGACAGCCTGTGCGAGGCGTATCCCGGCAATAAGCAATTCGTACTCGGCTTCGTTGTTTGAGGCGGCGAAGCCGAGCCGGAATGACTGTCTGATCAACACGCCAGTTGGGGACTGCAGTTGGACCCCTGCTCCGGATCCTTTGTTCGTTGACGAACCGTCGATGTGCAAAATCCAGTTGCTGTTTGGCAAGGCTAGCTCCTGCGCGAGCTCCGGCGTGAATTCGACCATGAAGTCGTCTAGGACTTGCGACTTGAGTGTTGTTCGGTTTCGAAAGAAGATGTCGTGCTCTTTAAGTTCGATTGCCCACTTGGACAAATGTCCGGACTGATTGGTATTCTGCCTGACAGTGCGAAGGGGCTGATCAGTAAGGACTTCGATCGTATGCGGCTGGAAGTAGGGTCTTAGTTTCCTTGCCGCTGTGATGACTGCCAGAGCCATCTTCTCGAGTGTCGGGTAATGTGTCTCGGGGTCTGTCATGCGTTTGCTCGTATAAAATATTGGTCTTGCTCGCCTCGATCGTCCTTAACGAGTACACTGCTGACTACAATTAGCGAGACGGCGATGTAAAGATAGAGCGTGTCGCCGGGCTCGGGCTTAGCTAAGACGGGTGGAGTGGTGAGGTAAGTCTTCAGCTAACTGAAGGCCTCTTCGCATTTCTCGTCCCAGGTGAAGCGTTTATTACCACGCAACAGCTCGTAAAATGGGAGGCACTTATAGGTTGATCGCGAGATAAAGGGGTTAAGGGTGGCGATTCGCCCGTCAGTCGTTGGGCTTCCAGACTGTTCTTCGGGCAAGGGAGATCGAGGATTGCAGAAATTTTCTTGGGATTCGCTTCGATTCCTCGCTGCGTAACGATGTAGCCGAGGAATTCTCCTGAAGTGACACCGAAGGTACACTTTGCGGGGTTCAATGATATACCATGGTTTTGACCCACTTTTAGCCATGATATTGATATGTTTTTATCATATATATATATATGTTTTGGAGTCTATTAGGTATGTTTTCAGGTTTAGGAGCATTTTGGAGTAAAGTGATGATTTAGGTGCCCTTATGGAGCTTAAAGGAGAGTTTTCCGAGATGACTATGAAGATCAGACAATAAGGTCGATATCCAGATATACATATCGATCGATACTTATCATGTGTAATCGATCGATGACGCTTCCATAGAAGATGAAGTCGAGATACTCCATCGATTGATGTACACCATGTACAATCGATCGATATGAAGCGTGAAGAACAAGTCTAACTTGGTCGACTTGAAGCCCAAGTTTTCCCAATATTACAAGATTGCCCCTGACGAGTATTTAACCTAATGAAACTCATATTTATAGTTTTGCCTATGTGTTTTGGCTAGATGTGTTTTCTTATGCCTTTTGTGTTTTCTATTCTTTTTATTGTTTTGTGCTTTTGTACTATTTTATACTTAGCAATAAAGTATTCTTTTCATCTTATTCTCAAAGGATATATAATTATAGATTTAGAAGAAACACACAAAAAGTTTTGTTGTTCCAAAGAACCAAGAGTTCAATCTTCTAATCGTATGAATTTCTATTATTACCTTGCTGCTATGACTCACTTAGCCATGTTTGAGTAGATTCACTTGTTAGATTTAGGGTTCAAATAGTTATGAGGAATTAGCCCCAACTATGGAATGTTAATTTGTGATATTCGTTATCTAGATGAACCCTAATGCTTAATCTAGAGTAGCTAACTAGAGTATGATCATGGAATGATTTAACTTGTTAATCATCATCCTGAAATCATTTGGCATAAGCTTAGATCCTCTAGGGACGTGCGAGAGCCGGTCTATGATCTTAGTGAACACAGTTTCGATTCGATCTTATGCTATGGCTCCTTTCGTTTCTCCATTTGTAATATCCATTCAAATGATCCATTTATGTGATTCATTCAAATGATTCATTTAGTTTTTTTTGGTTGTTCGTTTTTCCATTTAGATGAATCATTTGAATGAACCATTTGAATGAATTTCATGTTTGTTTCTTTTTTTTTTATCTCCATTCAAATGAACTTGATAAACAAATTACAAATATACCCTTATTTTAATTTAATTAAATGTTTTCTATTAAGTTTAGCTATACTAATTAATATTAATTAGTATAAAATATATTTACACTAAATTTATTTTAAAATTTTCATTTTGACATTTATAAAATTTTATTTCAGATTAATTTATAAAAAAATCATATATTCATTCATTTATTTAAATTGTATTAAAATTTATAACTTCTAATAAAACTCAAAGTTAAAACTCAAATTTGAATAACTTCCCAACAACTCAAAGTACAGACTCAAATTTGAAATAAACTTCAAAACAATTCAAATTAGAAACACATAAAATTTAAATGCTCCACACATAAAACTCAAAGTATAGACTCATGTTTTTCTTGCTCCACAAGTAACCTTCTCAATGCTGCACAAGTAACCTGCCATAGAGAGAGATTATAAGAAATGTGCCCATAGTAAAGTGAAATCTGCCATAGAGGAACTCTATTTGGTTTATGACTTTATGCGTAATGGAAGCCTTGACAAGTACTTGTACGGGTCAGATCAAGAACGTCTCTCGTGGACTCAAAGTTTCAAGATTATTAAAGACGTTGCTTCTGCACTTTCCTATATCCATAATGGCTGGTTACAAGTTGTCATTCATAGAGACATCAAGCCTGCAAATGTCTTACTAGACGATAAAATGAATGCAAGTCTTGGAGATTTCGGATTGGCTAGGCTACATGAACGTGGAGATGAAGCTAAGACCTCTAGAGTGGATGGAACATTCGGCTACATGGCACCAGAGCTCGTGAGAACAGGAAGCCCAAAACTCAGTGTTTCAGTCCAAGCAACAACTCAGAAACTACACATAAACCACACTGAAAGTGTACTATCAAACTAGCAAGAAAGCTTCAATCTACCTCAAACAATGCTGAATCAGTACGTTTACTATCAACTATCAAAACCAAGCTAGAGAGTACGTTCACAACCAAGCTAGACAGTACATTTACTATCAACTAGACATTCTCAAAACCAAGCTAACCCATCAATATTTCAACTCAGAGAATGACCAAGACTCATACATGTATGATGCTAGTAAGGAAGCCGAGTTCCTCTTCCCATCTCCATAGTAATACAGTGGCGTATACTCTCCATCACTCTATCACCCGCTGGAACGTATTGAACATGCCCTTGTTCTTGGTCATCACCATGTTGCTCATATGATTCCACTCCTTCCCAATGTAAAAAATCTGTATCTTACCATTGAGAATCTCGAATAAAGTTGTGGAGGGCCATTGTTGCTGTTACAATCTTTATCCATTTTCTCAACTGATACTTCGGATGTTTTCTATCTAAAACTCTCCACTTGGCTTTCCACACACCAAAAGTCCTCTCAATAATCGATCTTAAACCGGAGTGCTTGCGGTTGAACAATTCCCTAGTGTTTGACGGTGGACCTCCTCTGTTGAACTGATCTATATGGTATCTAGTTTTACGATGAGGACCTAAGTAACCAGTCCTGGTTGGGTAACCTGAGTCGACCAAGTAGTACTTTCCAGCTGGTGGGTGAGGAAAAGAAGCTTGCTCAGTAGCACAGTATTTTAAAACCTTCGTGTCATGTGCTCTCCCGGGAACTCCAACATAAGCGTAAATGAATCTCATGTCAAAATTACAAATAGCCAGCACATTCATGGTTGCTTCAGATTTTCTACCTCTAAAGGGCTCAACATTTCCAAGGGGTGGACGAACAGGAATATGAGTTCCATCTAAAGCACCTATGCAGTTCCTAAAGTAAGGCCAATACTGTAGATTTCCTACTAGAAAAGGACTAGCATTTGTGAATTCATTCCTACTCGGTTTCACATTATCTGATGCAAGCTTCAAGAGAGAACTTAATACCTCTTGTAGCTTCCTTTTCACAGTGTCGTTTGAATGCTGATAACGCTCTGCAATAACCCATACAGTTGCGTCTTGTGCAACCGTCTCTATGAACATTGCAACACTCTCCTCAACGTAGACATTGCGAGTCTCCTTTAACCCATACTTTTCTGATAGAATCTTGCACAAACTCTTGAATGTTTCCTGGTTCATCCGCAGAATCTCATAACATTGTACCTCAGACTCGTTCATTAAACGTTGCACACGTCGCCAACCTTCACCTCGGTTTGTCCTCACTGATTTCCTCTCAGTACCAGCTTCTGTTGCTCCAAACATTTCATCTATAAGAGTGTACATGTACTGATTCTCATCAAATAACACATCAAGCTCATCGTCTTCAATTAGAAGTCTTAATATGTCCTACAAAATACAACAATGTAGCCTAAACTCAGAGATTGATAAAGATCCTAGAACATCAAACTATCAAACTCACTCAACACTTATCAGACTCACAAACGTATATATAACTGATTCAATAGGATAGGAAACAAAACAACGTTCTTTAAACCAATACCAACTAAAGGTAAAAGTAAAACATATGTTCAATTTTTATGTACATTAACTCCAACTCTAAAACATCGTCGGTAAAGTCTGCTACACAGTTCAAACACAACTACGGTTCTAGGATAGACACAAGTCGCACAAACTATTTTCCCAAGGTCAATACAAAAAAAACCCTTCTTAGCAAACTACATAGGCAGCCTTCTTCTGTGACAAACGATTTAAAATGTATGCTATAAGTAATGATCTGGTCAGCATTATCATACAAGAATGGGCAGAGAAAACGATTTAAAATTAGGTGCAAAAAGTAAAGAGAGACTTACCTTACAATCCATTTCGACTTCACCAAAACTTGGTTACTTCACCAAACCTGAAATATCAAAACCTAAAATGTCAGAACCATTGAACCAAATAAAAGGTAATTCTAATTCTCATAACCAAAAGCAGATTTATAAGTCTCAAAGCAAAAATCAAACTAGAGTTTATGCATAACAGAAAGCAAAACAGAGTTTATACATAACAGAAAACACACTAGAGTTCATACAAAACAGAAAGCAAACTAGAGTTCATAAAAAAACAGAATGCAAGCCAAAGATCATAAAAAACAGAAAACACACTAGAGTTCATACAAAACAGAAAACATCTTCAAGCAGAACATCTTCAAGCATATCTACTTTCACCAGTAGCATACTCCAGATAGAGAATCTTGTTCTCATCATCTTCATAGAACAAGAAGGTCTGACGGTTATTAGCATCTTGCTTGAGATGGTTGATAGCCGCTTTGTACAAAGGCGACCAAATCCTGATCTCAGACAGCGAGTGTAATGCCTCCATGGCTCTGAGCTGATTACAACTGAACTCAGGATGACACTCTATAATCTTGTTTTTGTTAGAAAGGACATATGCTACAGCCTGTCCCACTTGTGCAGCCGTTGATCTCTTTCTGTTAGCTCTTGTTCTACTAGAAGATGAGGGGCAAACAGTTCTTGATTCAGCTGGAGCTGGAGCATGAGTTTCCTGAGTAGGAGGAACTTGCCTAAATGTAGCATCTGTGTCATCAGCATCACCATCATCATCTTCGCCTTTCTGATCCACGTGGTCATCGAATTTCTGATTCAAACAGTCTTCCCCTTGCTGAGCACTCCATCCTTCACCTCCACTTATGTGAACTGTTCCAAATACTTTTTCCAACAAGTCAACATTTGTTATTGGCTTCTCTCTAAGATTTCTCGCTGCTGGCCATTCCTGAAAAACCAATACAAGAATTGAGATTCAGAAAACTGTATACAAACAAACATACATAACAATGTAGTTGAATGTACCTTAATAAGTTCACTCCACCAGTCATCCGACATATCTATGCTCCCATCTGGATGAAAGCCAAGGCCAGTTCTCTTGTTAACCAGACACTTGTATTTAGTATACTGAGTCTTGCAGGTAGTGTGTTTGATCCCAAATTTTCTCTAAGGATGCTTTTCCCCATAGGCATCATTGAATTTATCAATGGTGGTTTGTCTCCCAACTTCATTGATATTTTGTTTTCTGTCATTTCCTTTCAGCTTCTCCTCAAGTCTCAGTTGGAGAGAGAATCGGGTTTGCTCATCAGTCCATGAAAGAGACTATGGATATACATTAGAGAACTAAACTAAACTAAAATAAACTAAGAGAACCAGACTAAACTCAGAGAAGCATTCAACTAAAAATGAAGTTAAAAATGAAGTTTAAAACTTACATCAGTACCAGTAACAGAAGTCATTGCTCCCTTGGCTTCATATCAAAAATATGAAACAAACAAATTATATCAGTCTCTTCATGAATTCAAAACTACTCCACATGAATCAGCAAACAATTAATAGAGTACAAGTAGAGTACCAGAGCTAAGCAAAAGATATATGAACAAGTAATTATGTAAATAATCAACGAATATTTTGGAAAGTCCAAAAGCATAACGAAATATTGGATTTAAAGTCACATGTGAGTTGGTAATGACATTCTCAAGTGTAAAACCAAAGAGAATGAGCTCAAAAGATTTCGAATAATTGGATCCGATCGGCTAAAACAGTGTAGATGTGATCACTAAAGACGGAAAAGGGATAATAATGGCAGTGTTTGAGACACTGTCACTACTCACTAACTTGAAGTTGAAAAGTATAAATCATTTCTATAACGCACCAATGTCACTACTCACTAACTCGTAATGAGCATTCTGTAATAATGTGCGAGCACGTTGGAAAGCAATCTTCACTGTGGCGTGTGATGAAATGTTTCTTTTGAAGAAGTTTTTCATATTATTTGCACTGAAACCAGAGTAGAAGTTAGTTCGAAAGAGTTACATGCAACACAACAACAGTTACAAACTTACAATCTTAGCTAGGAGCCAGATCATAAAATTAAAGTACAAGAGAACACATTACATAACATGAGACCTAATATCATGTCTGAAGAATGCAACAAAAGTCAAATTTTAGAATGTTAAATATCAGTGCAGCCTCTAAGCATGTCATAAATTCTCACGAGAATACGAGAATCATAATAATCTCAAGCAAATGATGAACCAAAAGAAAACCCATCAACAAACAAAACCAAGCAAACCCATCAACAATTAGATCAAATTTCATGAACACATTCTAAAAACCAAGCAAACCCATCAACAATTAGATCAAATTTCATGAAAAATCAGAGATCTCTCTATGAACACACAAGCTACCACACAAGCTTTAGAGATATAGAGAGAGCGCGATAGATACCTGAGAGTGAGTGAGCTGAGGCGAGAGAGAGAGGCGGAGAGAGAGAGGCGGAGAGGGAGAGACACGGAGAGGGAGAGACGCGGAGAGGGAGAGACGCGGAGAGGGAGAGACGCAGAGAGAGAGAGACGCGGAGAGAGAGAGAGACGCGGAGAGAGAGACGCGGAGAGAGAGACGGTGAGAGAGGAGAGAGCTTCAAGCTCCTTTCATGGCGAGAGAAGGAGAGAACGAGAGGAGAGAAGAAGATCGACGGCAAAGAGGATTAAAAAATTAGGTTTGTAATATTTGAGTTGAGATAAGGGTATTATAGACATTTTATTATTTCAACTGAACCAGGTTCAGTCAACTGGTCCGATTCGGTTCAGTCAACTGATTCTTCAAATTAAAACTAGATTTTTGAAAACCATTTAACTGAACCATTCGAATGAGCCATACATTTTTCGTCTAAACGAACAACAGGCTCAGCTTCATTCAAATGGCTCAGTTGAATGAGCAGACGAACAGGCCCTATATCAATCGATACTCCTATAGAGTAATCGATCGACAGCAGCTTATATCGTCCGATATGGCGATTGTACCAATGGTCGATATTGCCGGCAGTCAGATCAATGGACGAGTCTATATAGAGACAGCTATTGGATCTGTCTAAGAATCGAAGTTCTTATATATCTTGCATGCAACTTACTAAAACATCTATAGCATTATAATCCTGATTATCTGAATAGCAACCTTGAATCTAACTACTTTCTTTTATTGTTCAAAACCTAAACCTATTCTCTTGAGCAACTTATCATTTCTCACAACTGAAATTTACTATTTTAAACTGAATCAACCTAGCATAATCACTTAGGATTACATATTTTGTGTTCCACAGTTCCATGTGGATTCGATCCCTAAGTACTACAACTGAACCTCTTATTTGAGAGAGTAATTCACTCCTTAGGGTTAAATATTTGAGTGATATCAAATTAGGCGCCGTTGCCGGGGAACTTTGATAGCCATTAGATTTAATCTAATTAGGTCTAGTTTATTTTTCTTTTATTGCTTAATCATCTTTTGACGCAAAAAAAAATTTCTTGTCTTTTTCAGGTACATGCGCAGCAGTACTATAAGCAACAAGAACAACCAACTTGTGTACTCAGAAGACCCTCACAGTTTGGAACGTAGCATCCGTAAAGACTTATGTTCCGCATCGATCGACATCAACACCTCTTTGTCGACTGATACTCGCTTACCAAAGTCAACCGAGACACCTTCTTCGTCGACCGATACTCTCACCTTCACATCGATCGACATCAACAACCGTTCGTCGACCGATACCTTTCATCCGACATCGGTCGATACACCTCATATTACATCGATCGTTACTAACCGGCGAGACATGGTAGCGCCTATTATTCTCACTACCGATGAGAATGGAGACCTGCGTGATCAAGATGGTCATCTGCGTAATGCAGCAGGTCAGAAGCTGAATGCTCAGATGGAGATCATTCCTAAGCAAGAGACTGCACCTACAGATCTTATTCAACCTGTAGAAGAGGCTAACAGAGCTAGAACTTTGGCTGAATACAACCGTCCGGATCAGTTCTACACCAACCGATCAGCCATACGCCCCCTTTCTATTCAGAGAGGAGATTTCAAGCTCAAGACGCAGTACTACACACTTGTAGGACAAATACCCTTCTGTGGGTTGTCCCATGAGCATCCTATGGACCATCTGGAGAGGTTCGAGGATCTTATAACCGTTATCAAAGCCAATGGAGTCCCTCAAGACTATCTTCTCTGCAAGAATTTAAAATACTCTCTATCTGAAGAAGCTTTGCAGTGGCTGAGACAACTACCACCAGGTTCTCTCAGAACCTGGAGTGACATCAAAAACGCATTTCTGCGTAATTTCTTTGATGAATCACGCGCTGAAGAATGGAGGAGAAAGATTGCTACATTCACTCAGAATCCTGAAGAGTCATTCAAAGATGCATGGAACAGATTCAAGTCCTACCAACGAGATTGTCCACACCACGGATTCAACAAAGTGCAACTGCTTTGCTCTTTCTACAGAGGCATCACCTTGGATTATCAAAGGGCTCTTGATACAGCTAATGACGGCAACTTCAACACCAAGAATCCACAAGAGGCTGTGAAGTTAATTGATAACTTAGCTTCAAGCAACAACACAAAGAACTTTGTGAAGACAAAAGCTACATCATTCCCTGGGAAGGAATACATCAGTGAAGTGCAAGCACAGCTGGATACCGTTCAGAAGTTACTAAACAAGCATATTTGCTCAGTGGAGGATGCAGACACTGCAGGTAAAGATTATACAAAAGAATATGTGAACTAGATCAGTGGAGCTGGTTTTCAGAGATCTGGTAACCAAGGAGGATACAGAAACTTCATAGGCCAGAGAATTAACTTCAACCAGAGTTCACAGAAGCCTAACAACTTCAGCAGCAGCAACCCCAACAACAACATGAGCTAGGGGAACTCATTCTACTCAAACCCACACCCACCCACCCAAGAGTAAACTGGAGGAGATTCTAGACAAGGTTCTTGAGAGTCAGCAGACACTCCAGACAGACTTCAATGGAAAGATTGACTATTTCTACAACACCCTCACTACAAAGCTAGATGCTTTAAACACCCATGTAAGAAGTTAGAGACTCAAGTGTTTCAGATAGGAGAATCACTAAAGAAGCAGGAGTTTGCCAAAAACCATAACATCAATGCCGTCCTGGATGATGACTTCTGGCAAGAGGTAGTAGAAGAGATTCAAAGATCTGATGATGAGCGAGACTTCATATTCGACTATTATCGATCGATTTGACCCCGTGATCATCAATCGATACGATCCAGTGTACATCGATCGATCGACTTTGATGAGTGTCGATCGATGGACATAGACGAACACCCTCACGAGTGCAGTGCCGTCAATATATTATGCCTGACGAAGCCTTCGCAGCACGACATCCACATCCGCCCGTCCCTGTCAAAATCGATCCGCATGACATCGATCGACATGATGAACCTACCATCGATCGACATGAAGACCTTGATATCGACCGACACACTCCATTCAGTATCGCTCGATACACGGTACCCCAACGCCGAGTGCAACTTCCAAAGATAGATAGTGCACGTATTGACGCATTCTGGTGCAGTATTACACTACTAGAAGCCGTAAAAAAGCCATCATGGAGAGACCCACAGATATCTTTAGGTCTATCAAGATAGAAAAGGAAAATCATGGAGGAGTTCTCAGAAAAAGGAAAGAGAAGATACCCAAGTCTTATAAAAGGGAAGCTAATGAGAAAGAATTGTCAAGCTTCAGAAAGAGAGTTCAGAGAATACCTAGAGAGAAACCCTTTGAAGAAGCCTACTTTTCACACAGATTGTGGATGTTTTTCAGAGAGACCAGAGAGACAGAAGAAGACATCAAGAGAATGTTTCGCCAAGTCAGAGACAGTCTAAGGAAGAAGATCACACTGAAAAAGAAGAGCGATCCAGGGAAGTTCACAATACCAAGTTCCATCAGAGGTGTTGAATTCCCTCGTGCCCTATGCAATACATGATCTTGAGTTAGCATCCTACCCAAGCTTATGACAGACCAGTTAGGTCTGAAGATAGAGCCTACTGAAGAATCTTTCTTCTTTGTGGATTTTTCTCAGCAGAAATCTGGAAGAATAGTTAGAAACCTTGAGGTACAAATTGGAGATGCCCTAATTCCTACAGACTTCCATGTCATGGCCAACAAACTCAACTTCAAGACATCTATATTACTTGGAAGAGCCTTCTTAGCCACAGTTGGAGCTGTTTGTGACTTGAAATCCAACAAGCTCTGTCTAACCCTCATCAACCCTACCATCCATTACAATCCTGTTCCAGTCATCAAGTTTCCAAGGATAAAGAGCTCAGCACTCATAGCAACTTGTTTCTGTGCTCACGAGTATGATTCCATGGCCGAGTACGAAACCAATCCAGCAGTATCGACCGATGTAAATCTTCTACCATCGACCAATACCAGTCAACGCGAGTCGACCGATAGACACACATGGTCACTGATCGATATGGTATTCCAACAGATCGAGGAAGAATTTCCAGAAGGCGATTTTAGCGCAGATGATTGGGAAAACAATCATTACATGCCAGAGCTAGCTAGCATCACTACTCAGGAGGAGTATGATGAAGATTATGAAGAGGAACGAGCCACATAGTATAGATTTCTTCGGGAAGATGAAGAAAAACCTCCTCTGCCGACCTTCATCAATAAAGCATCGACCGATAAAGACTACACTCCATCGACCGTTATGCCCCAACCCAGATCGCTCAAACGACGTTTCAAATCAACGAGCGACAACCCCTACTGTGCACCAGTCTATGTCCCACATGAGCCACACCACGAAGATTACTCGATTAGGAGCTGGGCAAGCAATATACCATGAGAGTTTTGCAGTGGATACATCACCACTACAACCTGCGATCCAACCTGAAGCAAACGTATCGACCGACACGGAGCACCAACCATCGATCGACATGTTCCTCAACAGATCGACCGATGCACCTGCTATCCCATCGACCGATAAAACCAATACACCATCCAAGGTAAAAACACATAATTTCGATTTTACATTACTAATTCCGGATGAATTTGGTATTTTCAAGGATCCAGAAAGCCATGCATGAGCACTAGATGGAAGAATCATTCCAATCTCCAAAGAAGACGTTTCAGACATCCTTCAGATGGCCAATGGACCAGTCAGCCCCTTCACACAACCACCCATCCACCAGAACGATCAGCACCAGCAACAAACACTCCATGAGAAAGATGGTACAGAAAACCTCCACCTCAACTCAGCATATCAAGAATTTAAACGAGCATCGATCGATACATGCGACGTGCATCGGCCGATATACATCGCGAGTTCGGGAAGAGAGCTTTCAAATTAGGGATTCTTCGTTTCTTCTAGGAAAAGAAAGACAAATATGGAGTTTACAGAGATGAGAATGGTTATGCAAGAAGTGTAGCTATCGACATCATCCATGTTTATAAAGAAGATATTGAGAAGCTGCTGAATAGAGCCACACTGTTTGGGCGCTCTTGTTTTTGTTTACCAGAACACGCTGAACAGTTTGCTAAAGGAGTTCTACTTTGCAAGCTCTACACACAAGCAGATGTCACATACATGCTGAATGAAAGAACCGGTGAACATAACTGGGAGATGGCAGCCTTGAGGTCTGAACATGAGAAAGCCATAACATCACTTCAAGGAGAACTACTGTGGAATCTGTTTGGCAATGACTTCGCTCGCAAAGAGAGAAAAGCCCTGCAAGAAGAGGTGAATGCACTTCGCAATGAACTAGAATCTCAGAGACGGACATCGACCGATACAGCCCCATCATCATCGATCCATACGACCTTCGATAAACCTATCGAGAGTCACTTACAGAAGCTATCGATCGATGATACACCCAGCACATCGATCGATAATCGCGCACCAGATTTCTGTACCTGAGGAGAACTTGAAGAGACAACAAGAGAGATCTACAGATCTATTGAAGCATGTGAAGAAGAAGCGTATATATTACTCCACAAATTTTGGTTCCCGGTACAGAGTGACGTTCAAGGATTGAAATGCACAACAGAGGACATTCAGAAGGAGATCAAAAGCATCAAGAACCAGCTCGCGAGCCAACCTGCACAATCCACATCGATCGACGAGCCTCTGAACCCATCGACCGATGGACATCCATCCACATCGACCGATAGACCTACACTGAGATCAGTCGATACCATCCTTTCCCCTGTGAAAAACACCCAAAACTTCGACACAATTCAGATGAGTACTGATCTAGAGCATACCTACAGCAACATTGGACAACATGAGTGCAGTTTAGCAAGCATTGAGGAGTGGCTACAGAGAATCCACTATGAATTCCATGGATTGCAAGCTAGTATGACCAGAAGGGAGAAAGCCAAAAGAAGCTTTTTAACTTCATGGTTTGAAGAATCACAAGACAGGGAGGATACTTGTTTCCCAACAAGTACCAGCAACCCACCTCACTAACCACCATACCTCCATAGTCAAGCTAACTGACTTTAACTAAGCGCTTAGTGGGAGGCAACCCACTGTTAGGTATTTTCTTTCTTAGTTTTATTTTATTTTTACTTATTTCTTTCGTTTTTATTTACATCGCTCGACATAACCCTATCCATGATGATCGATGGAAGTTACTCACCATCGATCGATACGAACATCGGTCAGGAATATCGTTGATATCACTCAAATGTTTAACCCTAAGGAGTGAATTACTCTCTCAAATAAGAGGTTCAATCGTAGTACTTAGGGATCGAATCCACAGAGAGAAGGAGCACACAATAGACTATAGAAATCAAGGTTAAGCTAGGTAAACAACTTATAAAACAGTAAATAAAAGCAAGGTGAACAAGGTAGTTGTTCAATTGGTTGAGTTTATAAATAGTAAGGAGAAATAACTAGACCTAGGGATTTATCAATCAAGAGATTCAAAACAACAATTCAAGATGCTAATAGCTTATAGATTCATTCTAGAACTCGATTTTAATAAGTAAGTAATCCATCTATCAATGCAATTACTAATCAGATTTCTAAGTCCTTGTTCATGCTGTCGCATGCGAACAAGAAGTGAGTATCGATCGATACTATGGCCTGAGCATCGATCGATATTACCTCAGACAAGCATTAACGACCTAATCGATTGTGTTCAACCAGATTCCTAGAACAAATTATCATCTGCGCCTAAGTATCTAATCCAGCAGGATTCGGGTTCCGTTAATTGACTACACTTTCGTGCATCTCAATTGTCCTATAATTCTAGGTTCAAGCAATCAGTCACACTATCGTGCTATCCTAATTACTCCAGATCCTAGTATTACAAATCACCCTGATGTAGAGATCTATAGATATTCTAGCAATCCTAATTGATATTCAGTTTGATATTAAGCTCATGAAATCCCTAAGTCTAACAAGATTAACTACTCAGACATGATAGAAGAAACACAAATCATAGTCTGAATAGTAATAGCATAAGAGAATAAAGATAATTCCAATGGAGTTCCAAGAGAACTCTGAAGGAGTTCCCCTCTTCTATCCTAACTAAGAGCAATGAAACAAAGATGAAAAGAAATCGTAGATAGCATAGCCGTCAACAATGGCTTGCAAAATAACATAAAATAGGGTTTCTGGTCGTCCAAGGGCATTCTGGTAATTTAGGTTTCTTCTGGGCTTCAGTTGGTCACGAAATATACTCGGCCCGAATTCTGGCATCCATATCGATCGATATGAAGTGTCTCTCATCGATCGATATGCACATATCTTCCCGACAGTCTTCTCTCGCGAGGCAGACTGACCACTCTTTAGTAAACCGGGCATACCTTCTGATCTAACCGTTGGATTGACCCCAAACCGGTGGCATTGGAAAGTTAACTCAAAGCTCTATCTTGTGTCAAAAGATGGGCTCAATCGAACCATGGTAAGGTCTCCATCCATATCTAAACATCTGACGCGTCTGCGCAGTTCAGCACTTAAAGGCTCCAAAAGACACCAAAATCACCATATTTCACCAGAACGTACCTGAACCTGTAAATACTCTAAGTAGACTCTATATTGTAGTAAATATACATAAAAACATATCAATACCATGACCAAAAGTGGGTCAAAATCATGGTATATCAACTCCCCCAGACTTACCCTTTTGCTTGTCCTCAAGCAAAACATACAGGCAGTCTCTCTAAAAGAGGTTTGAAAATAGCAGGGACAAAAGATTTTAAAACTGAGTCACCATCTCTCTAGTAGTGCAAACCAAATCATAAACATCCTAACCTTAGAAGCACATTATACAATATCCTAGTATAGCAACCAAATTCACCTAGTCAACAACTCAACAGATCCTGTCTGACAATCCCCTTTACTAACCTCATTTCTTACATAAAATAAAAGTGCAGGCTTTAACTTGGGAGTATCGATCAAGGAACACTTGGATTCAACTCAAGCATGTTTCTGAGTAAATAGGCAGTCTTATTCTGGTTTCTTTTCTCCCTATATCTCCCTTCTCTGAATCCCAAGTTTTTCTTTTTCTTTTTTTTTTATATCAATCCCAATGAACAACTGATGTTCATCTTATTGATCTTTCTACTTTTTGTAGCTCTTTTCTGACAAAGTGTAGACGAATAGTGGGGTCATGGGTAATTTACCTCTCCCTCGCTTCCACAATGTGTGATCATTCCTTTGAATTAGAATAGTGGGGTCATGGGTAATGTACCTCTCCCTCTGCCTCTCAGGAAATCATCTAAATCTTTTTATTTTTCTCTTTTCGGATGCCAAAGGAAGGAGAGAAGGAAACCAAAAATTTACAAACTTGTACCTTTCAGACTTGCAGGAGGATTCCGATCCCTTATATACCAAGCCACAAGACAAGCAAATCAAGTTAATATTAGGTTGGAGGTCAGCTTAGGTTTCTTCAAACATTCTCAGCAAGTGCAAACATAGTTGACAGATTGATCCACTTTAGTATCTCTAGTACTTCTGCGGTCAGTAAATCTAAGACTGGTCTAAAGAGTGGTTAGATGACAAGTAATAAATCGAAATAGATCATCATCCCCTTCTTGACTCAATAAAAAAATTTTGAAAACATTTTAAATAAGACTCATAAAGTAGATAAACGTTAGTAATCCCCCAGACTTAAATTACACTGTCCCCAGTGTAACACAGTCGGTGGTAAGGTGAAAATCATAAAGCAGAAGTACGTAATTTAACAAGTATGAACGATATACCTGACTGGAATAAGTATCGATCGATGGAAAAGAGTTACCATCGGTCGATTCTAAGTGATGTATTATCGATCGATATTGACATGCTCTAATCGGTCGATATCCAAGGCAATCGCCTACTCGGGTTTTTATTCTAAATATCTGCTTTGATGTGAGTATCGATCAACACAGTGAAGTGGCGATCAATACTTGTGATGATCTGTCGAGTGACACCGGCGGTTGTCTGTCGATAGCTGGCGCAGAACTCATCTTCCTTGAATCTCTTTCCTAATACCTAACATAAATAAAACACTAAACTCTAAAGGTTAGTAATACATAATTAAGAAAACCAATTAATATTTTTTTTTCGATGAACAGTGATTGTGCTACAGTAACTCTGCTACAGTAGCTCCGCTACAGTGAGCGCAGCTACAGTGACTCCCGGTTTTCTGCTACAGTGTCGGTCGATATTGCTGCTACAGTGTCGTTCGATAATCGTGCTACAGTACCGTCGTTACTGTTCATCATTTTTTTTTTTAATTTTACCTGAAATCCTTAGAAAACAAAATATTAGTAATAAATGAAAATAAAATCATATTGAAAATTACCTAACTGTGGGTTGCCTCCCACTCAACGCTTATTTTAGTCATTAGCTTGACATCTGGAGATCTGATTTAGTCCGGGTGAAGATGTGAAGTTGCTCCAGAACAAGTGTCAGTGTCTCTCTTCCTCATTTTGTTGATGTAGTTGGTAAAAGCTCTGGCTGATGCTTCTCTTTTATCTCTCAGCTCTGGATCACATAGCACTCTAACCTTGGCAAAAGGTTCAGAACTTCCTCTACAGCGCACTTTATACTCAAGACTTCCCTCTTGGCCTTGTGAAGGAACTAGTGATAGGAAATCTGCACCTGCATTCCTTTTCTTTTTCTTCTTCCTACTCCTTGTCCTTCCCTCAGACTTAGACTGTTCAGTCTCGGTCTGTTCTGAAATACAGAGGGTATCGATCGATGCTGAATGCTCCGTGTCGATCGATTCTGAAGTCTGCTTGTCGATCGATGCTGAAGGGTGAATGTCGATCGATGTTGATTCTGTCTCTGCGGACTCGCGGTTTGAGCCATCTTTAGGTGCTGGATCATCAAACATCTCTATGCATGAAATAAATTTCTCATCGGTCTTCTTTTCCAAAGGATGATAGAAGACAGTTTCATCAACATTAGTCAGGCACATCCTGTTCTTCTTAAGATCACAAACTGCTCCCACTGTAGCCATGGAGGCTCTTCCAAAGAGAAGCGAATTCTTTGTACCTTGTTTAATCTCCATGACATGAAAGTCCACTGGAACAGTGCAGTCCCCTATCTGCACTTTAACATTCTTGATGATGCCTGCTGAATCAACTCTGGTGTTGTCTGCAAAAGTGAAACTATCTTTAGAAGGTTCCACCTCTAATCCTATTAATTCAGCAGTGTCTATTGCCATGATGCTGACTGCAGATCTAGTATCGCAGAGGGCGGTTGGCAAATCATGGTTATCTATACAACATGGAATCAAGAACTTCCCTGGATCTTGCTCCTTCTTCAGAGTTCTATGAGGCCTACGACATACCGTGTTGAATAACAGCTCAATGTCCTTATCTGTCTCTCTGCTTTCTCTGAAGAAATTACCAAGTCTGCACTTATAATATGCATCCTCGAAAGACATATTCTTGGGAACCCTCTTCACCCTTTTGTGAAATCCATCAAGTTCCACGTCGTTAATTTCTCTTCTGAGGTGTTTGGGAATATAGGGTTTCCTAGATTTCACTCTTGTCTCAACTGGAATCTCATCTTTCGTTACCTGACTCTCTATGGCAGTTTCGTATCCATCCCCTTGGTGTCGTTCGATACCTGGTGTATGTCGTCGATCGACATTCTCAACAAAAGAGGTTTCAGCTAGGGTTGAGTTCCCTTGCTTTGGTGCTTCTGCAGATTGCTGATTCATCTTCTCTCTTGTGTTGAAGAAAACTGGAGTCTGAGATGGGTTTCGAGTTGTCTTCAAGCGGTGTGCATCAAGATCTGGTAAACTAACTCGACATGGCATGGGCGGATGTCGATCGATGTTCTTCTTCTCCTGTCGATCGATGTTCTGCTTCTCCTGTCGATCGATGTTCTGCTTCTCCTGTCGATCGATGTTCTGCTTCTCCTGTCGATCGACGGCATCTGTGTTAACTCGAAGTAGGGTGGGAGGATGTGGGTGTTGAGCGGTAAAGTCGGAGTGGTTTTGAATGCCAACAAACTTATCTGATCCCAAAAGTGGTGTCGATCGATGCATATCCGATTGTATCGGTCGACGCTCAGGTGATGATGTCGAGCGATGCTCGGGTGTTGGTGTCGGTCGATGTTGGGGTCAAAATCGGTACGACGGAAATAATAGCCAAAACTTTCCGCAAGAATACAAAAAGAACAGTTTTATAAAACTCGAGAATCGTTTTATAAAACTGGAGAAATCCTTTTCTAAAACTCGAGAAATCGTTTAATAAAACTCGAGAAACCGTTTTATAAAACTCGAGAATCGTTTTAAAAAACTCGAGGATCGTTTTATAAAACTCGAGAACCGTTTTATAAAACTCGAGAAATCGCTTTATAAAACTCGAGAAACCGTTTTATAAAACTCGAGAATCGTTTTATAAAAATCGAGAATCGTTTTATAAAACTCGAGAAACCGTTTTATAAAACTCGAGAAATCGCTTTATAAAACTCGAGAAACAGTTTTATAAAACTCAAGAATCGTTTTATAAAACTCGAGAATCGTTTTAGAAAACTCGAGAAACCGTTTATAAAACTCGAGAAACCGTTTTATAAAACTCGAGAATCGTTTTATAAAACTCAAAGATCGTTTTTATAAAACTCAAAAGTCGTTTTATGAAATCCGAAGATCGTTTTATAAAACTCGAGAATCGTTTTACAAAACCGCAAAAAACCGAAAAAGCCGTAAGACGCGAACTAGTCGCAACTAGTTCGCCCATCGGCGAACTAAGCCGGTCCGGCTTAGTTCGCCGATGGGCGAACTAAGAAACACTCTCTAGTTCGCCCATCGGCGAACTAAAACATGCTTGACTAGTTCGCCCATCGGCGAACTAAGCCGGGCCCGGCTTAGTTCGCCGATGGGCGAACTAGAGACTTCCCGGACACTCCGCGTCTCGATTTCCCGCATTTCCGATTCAAACTTACGTCTTTCTACACGATCGCATTCTAAATTACGGCTGAAACATCTCCCGTTTCATCTCGATCCGACTTACCGTTCGAGTTTTACGATAAAAACTGTAAAACTTCGTTTTCTCGGAAAGAACTCGAGAAAATCGTATAAAACGGCAACGGTTAAACAAAACACCGAACATTGCCTAAACTATACAATTTATTCGGGATTTCTC
The DNA here is from genome assembly GCA_932364175.1 of Eruca vesicaria subsp. sativa. NCBI lineage: Eukaryota > Viridiplantae > Streptophyta > Magnoliopsida > Brassicales > Brassicaceae > Eruca > Eruca vesicaria. The sequence continues at coordinate 49,092 of CAKOAT010170711.1, forward strand.
GTTAAAATCATAAAAACGCGCTTTTTAATAAAAAACGTCGAGTAAGTCGTAAAAAACGTGTTTTTAATAAAAATCGAGTAAATCTTAAAACCTTGCGATTAACTCGAGTAAATTATTAAATACGACGTCAGATCAGGAAACGATCCCGTAAAAGCCGGAAAACGGTCTTTATCGCAAAACGGCCCAAAAGGACCTAAAACACGATAAAAACCCATCTCGCGATTTTAACGGAATCTAACCCGCGGATTTGACAACGTTTTTGACGGTTTACTCGCAGAAGGAAAATAAAAGTCAAGTTTAAAGATAAAAGGAAGGTTTGAAGAGAAATAGAAGATTTCCGCAGAAGAAAAGGAAGGATCGGGAAAGAATGGAAGATTCTCGATTTAGTCAAATCTGGGCGAAATGGAAAGATCGGGTAGCCAAGGCGAGGAGTATATAAAGAGGAGGTCTAGGGCAGAAGCACACACACGAAATTCAGAGCTCTCACCACCAAAACTAGCATTTAGGAATCTTTCCGTTTTTCTGTTAGCGAGCTGCGTCTCAATTAGGGTTTTCTAGTTCTTACGTTTTCGGCTACT
>CAKOAT010170711.1:68774-90487 GCA_932364175.1 Eruca vesicaria subsp. sativa
CAAAACGAGTTCTCGAGTTTTATAAAACGATCTTCGAGTTTTATAAAACGATCTTCGAGTTTTATAAAACGATCTCTCGAGTTTTATAAAACGATCTCTCGCGTTTTATAAAACGATCTTCGAGTTTTATAAAACGATCTCTCGAGTTTTATAAAATGATCTCTCGAGTTTTATAAAACGATCTTCGAGTTTTATAAAAAGATCTCTCGAGTTTTATAAAACGATCTCTCGAGTTTTATAAAACGATCTTCGAGTTTTATAAAATGATCTCTCGAGTTTCATAAAACGATTCTCGAGTTTTATAAAATGATCTCTCGAGTTTTATAAAACGATCTTCGAGTTTTATAAAACAATCCTCGAGTTCTATAAAATGATCTCTCGAGTTTTATAAAACGATCTTCGAGTTTTATAAAACGATCTCTCGAGTTTTATAAAGCGATTCTCGAGTTTCATAAAACGATCTCTCGAGTTTTATAAAGCGATTCTCGAGTTTTATAAAATGATCTCTCGAGTTTTATAAAACGATCTTCGAGTTTTATAAAATGATCCTCGAGATTCATAAAACTGTTGCGTTTACGCGTTTGCGGGGAATTTTGGCTATTGATTCCGTCGTACCGATTTTGACCCCAACAATATTGAGATGATTTCCTAAGAGGCAGAGGGAGAGGTACATTACCCGAGATACTCCATTGATCGATGTACGCCATGTACCATCGATCGATATGAAGCGTGAAGAACAAGTCTAACTAGGCCGACTTGAAGCCCAAGTTTTCCCAATATTACAAGATTGCCCCTGACGAGTTTTTAACCTAATGGAACTCATATTTATAGTTTTGCCTATGTGTTTTGGCTAGATGTGTTTTCCTATGCCTTTTGTGTTTTCTATTCTTTTTATTGTTTTGTGCTTTTGATACTATTTTATACTTAGCAATAAAGTATTCTTTTCATCTTATTCTCAAAGGATATAGAATTCTAGATTTAGAAGAAACACACAAAGAGATTTGTTGTTCCAAAGAACCAAGAGTTCAATCTTCTAATCTTATTAATTTCTATTATTACCTTGCTTCTATGAATCACTTAGTCATGTCTGAGTAGATTCACTTGTTAGATTTAGGGTTTAAATAGTTATGAGGGATTAGCCCCACCTATGGAATGTTAAGTTGTGATATTCATTATCCAGAAGAACCCTAATGCTTACTCTAGAGAAGCTAACTAGAGTATGATCATGGAATTATTTAACTTGTTAATCATCATCCTGAAATCATTTGGCATAAACTTAGATCCTCTAGGGACGTTCGAGAGCCGGTCTATGATCTTGGTGAACACAGTTTTGATTCGATCTTATGCTATATGGATCGATACTCCTATAGAGTAATCTATCGACGACAGCCTATATCGTCCGATATGGCGATCCTACCATCGGTCGATATTGCCAGCAGTCAGATCAATGGACGAGTCTATATAGCGACATCTATAGGATCTGTCTAAGAATCGAAGTTCTTATATATCTTGCATGCAACTTACTAAAACATCTATAGCATTATAATCCTGATTATCTGAATAGCAACCTTTAATCTAACTACTTTCTTTCATTGTTCAAAACCTAAACCTATTCTCTTGAGCAACTTATCATTGCTCACAACTTCAATTTACTATTTTAAACTGAATCAACCTAGCATAATCACTTAGGATTACATCTTTTGTGTTCCTCAGTTCCCTGTGGATTCGATCCCTAAGTACTACAACTGAACCTCTTACTTGAGAGAGTAATTCACTCCTTACGGTTAAATATTTGAGTGATATCATTCAACTTCATTCCATACTCGTTTAAAGTTTTAAAGCATCCGCGCAGGTGAGCAGGATGGTCGGCAGCCCAGAACAACTTGACCAGCATGTCGTCAATGTAAACCTCCATCGTCTTGCCAAGTTTATCGGCGAACATCTTGTTTACCAATCGCTGGTATGTCGCACCGGCGTTCTTCAATCCGAATGGCATGACTTTGTAGCAGTATGTACCTCTGTCGGTGATGAACGCGGTCTTCTCTCGGTCGTTCGGATGCACAGTGATTTGGTTGTACCCGGAGAAGGCATCCATGAAGGTGATGAGCTCGTTTTCTGCTGTCAACTGGACCAGGCGATCAATGTGTGGAAGGGGGAAGCTGTCCTTGGGACACACTTTGTTCAGATCCGTGAAATCGACGCAGACGCGCCACTTCCCGTTCTTCTTCTTAACCACCACTGGGGTTGCTAACCACTCAGGATACCTCACTTCCGTGATCGACCCGGCGGCGAGAAGTCGTTCAACTTCTTCATTGACGGCTTTAGATCGTTCCGGACCGAGCTTCCAACGCTTCTGTAGGATGGGTTTGAAAGTTGGGTCGACGTTAAGCTCGTGAGATGTGATTTTTGGGTCGATCCCTTTCATGTCCGAAGTGGTCCATTCAAAGGTTGACACGTTCTCTTTGAGGAAGGCGAGGATCATTTGCTGCATCTCGTCAGAGATGTATGCTCCTATTCGCAGGATCTTGCTGGGATCCTCGTCGTCGATCTGCACCTCGAGGACTTCGTCTTTTTGGTTGTATATTTTATGGATCGGTTTTGCGACGACATTTACTCAGGGGGTCGGCTGTTGAGGTTGGACATTGGCAATAAGGAGATCGCGTGCGGCTAGTTGATCGCCCCGTAATGTTTTGATTCGTCCGTCGTTCCCTGGAAATTTGACGCAGTGATGGTATGTCGAAGAAATGGCTTTCATCGAGTGGAGCCACGGCGTACCGAGTATAACGTGGTAGGGTGCATCTGTGGCGATGACAGAAAAGTTGACCATTCGGGTCACCCCGCCAGCGTAGACCTGTAGTCTGATGGTACCGATCATCTCTTCCGAGATTCCATTGAACCTGGTCAGGGAGTGGTTAGATGGTTTCATGAGATGCAGGTTGGCTCCCATCTTCTCGAGGGTTTTGTGGAAGATGAGGTCGACCGAGCTACCGGTATCGATTAGTACCTTGGTTATTTCACAGTCTGCGATGCCCATCTCGACGAGTAAGGGATCGTTGTGCGGCATATGGACTCCGAGCGCGTACTCTGGAGAGAATGTTATCGGGAGGTCATTCTTTGGTAAGGATGACCATTTCTGTGAAGTCTTTGCATTACGCTGGTGGGCTTTGATAGACCGTACCGAGTCGCCACATGGGGGTGAACCTCCCATGATGACGTTAGCTTGTTTACCCTCGAGTTGGGTACGCAGGTCGTAAGGCGAATGTACAATAGTCGTTGGCTCGGACTTGGTCTAGTTGCCTTTGTTCGCATCGAGCTGCTGCACATATCCTGGGTTTCTTGTTTGCGAAGTTTAAAACGGAGGTCGGCGACCTTCGACTTCAGGTGGTCCCTCAAGTCTGTTCCAATAGGGGACGAGCTGGGTACGTCTGGAGCAGCGATCTCATCTTCGGATTCAACGGACTCAGACGACGCTGTCTCGGCCGTGACGTTTCTTCGCTTTAGTTTATGCCATAAGTCGGCCAAGCTTAAGCTATCCCGCTCTGTAGGCCGTTTATTAAGGCGTGTACGCAAATCTTCTTGCGCAAGCTCAGGCTTGTGACTCGTTGCTGAGCTTGGACGTCCGAGGATAACTTCGACTCTTCGTTTGTTTCTCGGTTACTCCTCGTCGGCAGACAAGTCTTCTTTCTCTTGTGCTTTGGGGGCCTTTTCTTCGGTGTCCTTCTTTCTCTTGGACACAATCCCTTTGAATTTTTCCATGAAGCTACGAAGGCTTTGCCCCTGTGCTTGGGAGAGGTTCCAGAGGTCAGACGCGGTAGCTTCCTCGCGTGTGAATATTATGTAGTTCTTCCAAAACACGGACGATAAGTCGTGAAAGCTGTCAACGGAGTTTTCTGGAAGGCCAGTAAACCATGTGAGGGCCACGCCGGTTAGGCTTTCGACAAAGAGTTGGCAGTATCCGGCATCTCGTTCTTCGTGGGAGAAATTGTGTCGCCGCATCGCGATGTTGAAGGACGTTATATGGGCCGTTGGGTCCGAGAGGCCGTCGAATGTCGGCAAGCGGATCTTGTCCATCTTGCGGAGTCTTAGGCTGGTTATCCTTTGAGTGAATGGAGTCCGGAGGGTATCTGCAAGGACGCTTTCGATGAGCGGAGCGGAAGTCGTGACGCCGTGAATCTTCGAGTTGATACCGAGGAGAGCTTGCTTGAGGGCAGCGAATTCCTGGATAGTTTGCAGATCTGGGCTGTTTCCCGATTGTACAGAGTCATCCTGAGGTCTGGTCGGCATGATGGGTTGGTTCGCCGGAGTAGGGGTAGGGTTTGTGTTGAAGAGTAATCACCGAGCCGTGGAAAGGTGTCCTCCGGCACCGTCAGGGTTTGCGTGTACGGCGGCGATGGCAGCGAGGTGCTCGTTCATCGTCTTCTGGGCTTCGTCTTGACGAGCAAGGCGCTCCATGACGGAGTCGACGAAGGTGAGAGCGAGTGGTATGGCGGCGCCTGAGGTCGGTGCTGTGGCATCTTCCTCGTCGCCGGAGGTTGAATTGTTACTTGGACTCATAAATTTTGTTGATGGTACTTTGTTATGCCCCACGGTGGGCGCCAACTGTTTGAACCGAGTTCGGTCTGTTCAGTGAATGTGTGACTGGACTCGTCTGTGGGTTATTTCAAAGGCGCTTTCTTACTGTTTAGAGTCAAAATGTAACTTTATTAATCAGGAAGTTTGGTTACAAATGAGGAAATGAGAGGCGAGGCGGAGTCTCGCAGAGAGCTCAGCCATGCCGTACAAGTCGGAAAGAAAGTACAAGAGTGAAAACCCAATTCTAGCCACCTTGAGAGTGAGAGTGATTTCGGATCCTTTCCTCGTTACCTCTTCTTTCCTTTTTATAGTGACGATGCCTTGACCTACTGAACAGGTCGCGGGTTTGGAGGCCTTTTACCAAATGGGCCTCGATCGGCCCGCGAGGGTGAGCATTTTGTTTAAACGTCCTTAATTCGGCTAATTGCGGTAATTATCCGAGTTAAGCTTGATTACGCGTCAACTAACTCTACGGGCCGGAGCTCGTGTGGGCCGGGCCCATTATTCAGTAGGCCTTTGCAGAGGGGAGTATTCCACCACCAACAGCCATGTCTTGTTGTGGTCCTTGTGGAGATGATAAAAGTGAGGGCAGATATCAACATAGACGTTGAATCCGAAAAGATAGACACATAAGTACTCAAAGCTTTTAATATTAAAGTGTTTTTAATCTTTGTGCTACACTACAAGAAAAATGTGTTTAAATAGCGGGCAAATAATGGCATTTTACTGCGACGTAGGCTATACGTTGACTTCGGCCGGTGCCATTGCTTTGACTCCGTAAGCCAGTGAGAAAGGAGTGGCTTTTGTCGCACCAAGGGGTGTTATTCGGTGTGACCATAGTACTCCGTCCAACTCGTCGGCCCAGCAACCCTTCTTTAGGTCGAGTCGTTTCTTGATTCTGTCGATTATGGTTTTATAGGAGGACTCGGCCTGACCGTTACTCTGCGGGTAACGTGGAGCGATGTGTTGAGGCGGATTCGAAATTTGTCGCAGAACACTCGGAAATGTTGAGAGATGAACTGGGAGCCGTTATCCGTCACGATCTCGTAGGGTAAACCGTGGCGGCAGATGATATTTTTCCAGACGAATCTTTGAACCTCCTTGTCGGTAACCCTGGTATAGGCCTCGGCTTCGATCCATTTAGTGAAGCAATCGGTCAGAACCAAGATGAAACGTCGTTGTCGTGAACTCGGCATGGGGCCGATTATGTCCATTCCCCAGCGCATGAACGGGTACGGGGCGGACATGGTACGGAGCATCTCGGTCGGGGAGTGGATAGCCGATGCGTGTCGCTGACACTTTTCGCAGTGCAAGGCATAGGATATGCAGTCGGCTGTCATCGCTGGCCCATAAAAACCGAGGTTCTTAATTTTGATCGCGAGGGCTCGACCGCCGGAATGGTTTCCCGCTGCGCCCTCGTGTGTTTCGGCCATGGCGGGCTTTGTCTCGTCACCGTGTATGCATTTGAGTAAGACTCTATTTGCAGCAACGCGGTGTAGTCGATCGTCAATGATCACGCAGTTCGTAGTCCTTGCCTTAATTCGCCGTGCCTTCCATTTCTCGACGGATAGTATCCCATCCCGAAGGAAGTTGAGTAGCTCAGTTCGCCAATCGGTACTCGCGTCATCTGTTTTGCTCGCGGGGACCAATTGCACCGAGTTTTCGTCGTGTGCATCTTCCATGGTAAAATCTTCGGCGGCACGTGCAGATGCGCATGTTCGTACAGCTGCTACTGGGTTGCCGACAGTCGGGTCGATACTTGGTTCTTCGATTCTATGTATCGGAATCGTGCACTTCACCTGGTCGCGTATTTTGCTCCCTAAGGCAGCTAGAGCGTCGGCAGATGTTTTCTCCCCGTGGAACCTTCGTAAGTTTGAAAAATTCGAACTCTTGAGATAGAGTTTTTACCAGGTGGATGTGGGAGTTGATTTCACCCTACAGTCAAATAAATCGTAAATAAGGAAACTTCGGGAAAACCCTAAGTTTCCAGAGGAACCGGTTATCTGCGAAAACCGCACAACGAAAATAAGAAAACGATAACTTAGAATTAAAATGAGAATAAACGAAAACAGAGAGCAAAGAGGTTCTTATTCCAAATCTGCGTAGAACTGGTACAAAAAGAATTGCCGAAAGCGTAAGAACTAGAAAACCCTAATTGAGACGCAGCTCGCTAACAGAAAAACAGAAAGATTCCTAAATGCTAGTTTTGGTGGTGAGAGCTCTGAATTTTTGTGTGTGTGCTTCTGCCCTAGACCTCCTCTTTATATACTCCTCGTCTTGGCTATCCGATCTTTCCATTTCGCCCAGATTTGACTTAAATCGGGAATTTTCCATTCTTCTCGATCCTTCCTTTTCTTCTGCGCAAATCTTCTATTTCTCTTCAAACCTTCCTTTTATGTTCAAACTTGACTTTTATTCGCTTTCTGCGAGTAAACCGTCAAAACGTTATCAAATCCGCGGGTTAGATTCCGTAAAAATCGCAAGATGGGTTTTTATTGCGTTTTAGGTCCTTCCGGGCCGTTTTGTGATAAAAACCGTTTTCCGACTTTTTACGGGATCGTTTCCTGATCTGACGTCGTTTTAATAAATTTCTCGAGTTAATCGCAAAGTTTTACGATTTACTCGTGTTTTTATTAAAAACACGTTTTTTATGACTTACTCGGCGCTTTTTATTAAAAGCGCGTTTTTTATGATTTCGTCGAGAAATCTCGAATAAATCGTATAGTTTAGGCAATGTTTGGTGTTTCGTTTAACCGTTGCCGTTTTATACGATTTCCTCGAGTTCTTTCCAAGAAAACGAAGTTTTACGGTTTTTATCGTAAAACTCGAACGGTAAATCGGATCGAGATGGAACGAGAGATATTTCGGCCGTGGTTCAGAACACGACCTTGTCGTACGTTTCAAATCGGGAATGCGGGAAATCGAGACGCGGAGTGTCCAGGAAGTTTTTTAGTTCGCCCATCGGCGTACTACGCCGGGCCTGGCTTAGTACGCCGATGGGCGAACTAGTCATGCATGTTTTAGATCGCCCATTGGCGTACTAAGCCGGGCCCGGCTTAGTACGCCGATGGGCGAACTAAGCCGGGCCCGGCTTAGTACGCCGATGGGCGAACTAGAGAATGCTTCTTAGATCGCCCATCGGCGTACTAAGCCGGGCCCGGCTTAGTACGCCGATGGGCGAACTAAAGAGTGACCCTTAGATCGCCCATCGGCGATCTACGCCGGGCCCGGCTTAGATCGCCGATGGGCGATCTAGAGAGTGTTTCTTAGTTCGCCCATCGGCGATCTAAGCCGGATCCGGCTTAGATCGCCGATGGGCGAACTAGTTGCGACTAGTTCGCGTTTTACGGCTTTTTCGGTTTTTTGCGGTTTTTGCGATTTTATAAAACGATTCTCGAGTTTTCTTAAACGATTTCTCGAGTTTTATAAAACGATTCTCGAGTTTTATAAAACGATTTCTCGAGTTTTATAAAGCGATTCTCGAGCTTTACAAAATGATTTCTCGAGTTTTATAAAGCGATTCTCGGGCTTTATAAAATGATTTCTCAAGTTTTATTAAACGATTTCTCGAGTTTTATAAAACGATTCTCGAGTTTTATAAAACGATTTCTCGAGTTTTATAAAGCGATTCTCGAGCTTTACAAAACGATTTCTCGAGTTTTATAAAGCGATTCTCGGGCTTTATAAAATGATTTCTCGAGTTTTATAAAGCGATTCTCGGGCTTTATAAAACGATTTCTCGAGTTTTATAAAACGATTTCTCGAGTTTTATAAAGCGATTCTCGAGCTTTATAAAACTGTTCTTTTTGTATTCTTGCGGAAAGTTTTAGCTATTAATTCCGTCGTACCGATTTTGACCCCAACAGTGGAGGTAGGCGTTCATACGTTCATTCCGAGTATCCTATTCGCCGCTGAACTGGCTCGTCACTAGCTGCGAGTCGGAATAAGCGCTGATGCGCTTTGCGTTGACCGCTTTTGCCAGTCGGAGACCCGCTAGTAGAGATTCGTACTCGGCCTCGTTGTTTGATGCCGGGAAGCCGAAACTGAACGATTGCCGAATTAGTTCGCCTGTTGGGGACTGGAGTTGCACGCTGGCCCCCAAACCTTGGTTGGTGGCGGATCCGTCCACGTGGAGTATCCAGTTTCCTTGTGGGAGTGCTAGTTCCTGGGTGAGTTATTCTTCGAGATCTTTCGGCAGCTCGATGATAAAATCGGCCAGGACTTGGGACTTGGCTGTGGGACGGCTTTTGAATACGACATCGTGCTCGCTTAGCTCGAATGCCCATTTGGACAATCGGCCGGACTGGTTGGTGTTCTGCATGACTGTTTGGAGAGGGTAATTTGTCAGGACCTCGACTGTGAGAGACTGAAAATATGGTCGGAGCTTTCGCGCGAAGGTGATTACTGCTAGAGCCATGTTTTCGAGCGTCGGGTACCGCATCTCGGGATCGGTCATACGTTTACTGGTGTAGAATATCGGCCTTTGTTCGCCGTGATCGTCCTTAATCAGGACGCTGATGACCGCTGTTGTTGACACGGCTATGTAGAGGGAGAGGATATCTCCGGACTCGGGTTTCGACAGAACTGGGGGTGTGGTCAGGTATTGCTTTAGCTGTGCGAATGCCTCTTCGCAGTTCTCGTCCAAGACAAAGCGCGGTTTCCGCGCAGGAGTTCGTAGAAAGGAAGACATTTATCCGTGGACCGGGAGATTAATCTGTTCAGGGCTGCGATGCGGCCGGTTAGGCGTTGGACCTCGCGACTATTTCTCGGACTCGGGAGGTCGAGGATCGCTGAGATCTGTTTCGGGTTAGCTTCAATTCTTCTCTGTGTTACGATGTATCCGAGGAATTCGCCGGAAGTGACGCCGAACGTGCACTTGGTCGGGTTTAGCTTCATTCTGTATTTGTTCAACGTTTTGAAGCATGCCGCAAGGTGCTTCGGATGGTCCGCAGCATGTAGTGATTTTACCAGCATGTCGTCAATATAAACTTCCATTGTTCGGCCGAGTTCGTGCGCGAACATCTTGTTGACGAGGCGCTGGTATGTTGCTCCGGCGTTTTTGAGTCCGAAGGCATGACCTTGTAGCAGTAGGTCCCTCTGTCCGTGATGAAGCGGTTTTCTCTCTGTCGTCTGGATGCATGGATATTTGATTGTAACCCGAGAACGCGTCCATGAACGTCAGTAGCTCGTTGCCGGCGGTCGATTCAACTAAACGATCGATATGAGGGAGCGGGAAGCTGTCCTTTTGGCAGGCCTTGTTGAGATCGGTGAAGTCGACACAGACTCGCCACTTGCCATTCTTCTTTTTGACAACAACTGGATTTGCTAACCACTCGGGGTATCGAACCTCCATGATCGAACCGGCCGTGAGTAAGCGTTCGACTTCCTCGTTCACTGCCTTGGAACGTTCCGGTACGAGCTTTCGCCTCTTCTGCCTGATGGGCTTGAAAATCGGGTCGACGTTCAATTGATGTGATGTGATGGAAGGATCGATTCTTTTCATGTCGGACGTTTCCGAGGCGAAGGTCGATTGGTTGGCCTGTAGAAATTCGACGATGTCGCGCTTCATTTCGTCAGGCAGGTAAGCACCGACTCGGACTACTCTACCTGGGTCGTTTTTGTCGAGCTGAGCTTCGAGGATTTCTTCCTTTTGGGGGTAGATTTTGTGGATCAGTTTAGCTACCGAATTCACTAGGGGTGTCGTGTGCTTGATACTTGCTACGAGCAATGGGAGAGCCGCTTCCTAGTCGCCGTGAAGCGTTCGGGTTCGCCTGTACCCGGGAATTTGACGCATTGGTGGTAGGTGGATGAGATCGCCTTCATTGAGTGTTACCAGGGCGTTCCGAGTATCACGTGATATGGTGCACTTGTTCCAATGATGGAAAACTTGACAGTATGGGCAACTCCTCCTGCATATACTAGGAGGCGACTGGTGCCGAGCATTTCCTCGGATGCTCTGTTGAATCATGTCAGGGAACGGGCCGATGGCTTGATGAGGCGGAGGTCGACTCTCATTTTCTCTAGAGTGCTGTGGAAAATGAGATCGACGGAGTTGACCGTATCAACGAGGACCTTAGTTACCTCGCAGTCGGCGATGCCCACTTCGGTTAATAACGGGTCGTTATGAGGCATGTGTACGCCAATGGTGTCCTCGGCTGAGAAGGTGATAGAAGGGTCATCTGCAGGTAGGGAGTTCCAGAATCTGGAGGACTTCGCATGTCTCTGGTATGTTTTGGCGGCGCGAACCGAGTCCTCACAGGGTGGCGAACCTCCCATAATGAAGTTTAGTCTGCCACTTGCCCCCGAGTGTGGACCTGGTTTGGTGAGAGACCTAATTTGATCCAAGTGTTGGCGCAAATCGAGTCGCTTTGATTGATTGAGCGTTTCCCGGAGGTCTCTTAGTCGAGTTCAGCTTATCCCGCAGGTCGGCGACATCTGCGTTTGGTGTGACTCGACGAGCTTTTGACCGGTTGAGCGAGTCTCGGAGGTCGGGGGGTGGCGCTGGGCTCGCGAGTTAGTTGTCGCGCGGTGAGGAGTGAGCGTAGATCTCGAGATTCGGTTTCTTCATCGGATGAGGACTCGGGACCGGTAAGAATGACCTGTATCCTCTTCGTGTTCTTTGGTTGTTCCTCCTCGGGTGGCGTTTCGTCGTGATCACGAGATTCGGGCTTTTCTCCCTTGGGCTGGGGTTCTTCTTCCTTTGGCTTGCCGGAAGATTTTTGCGCCCTTTTATCCTTTTTTTTTGCTCCAGCTATGATTTCCTTTTCGGACGTGGTTTCGGTGGGTCGGTTGGGATTTCGCCACGGGAGTATTTTCCAAACAATATCTCCTTGAGCTGCTTGCAGTCCTTTGATTCGTGTACTTTGGACTTATGGTACGAGCAGTACGGTTCGCACTCGTCGGCGTCTGGTTTCTCGGAGGCTGTATCGCCTGGTTCCCCGTCTTCCTTTCGTTGGTAGTGGTTCCACCCTTTGGCGCGAACTACGACTGTTGAATCGGAGATGGCGTCTTCATCTACCATGTAAACAAAGCTCTTCTTCTTTGGCTGCTTCTCGTCTGCTGAGTGTTGTCTCGGCTCCTATTACGAGTCAGCAGTCTTGTTCGGTGCTGGTTTGTTCGCATGATGCTTGCTTATCATCGCCTTGGTATCTTCTTCCATTCGGATGAAGTTGTTTGAGCGCGCGATGGCGTCTTGGAGCGATGTGGTTGGGTTGCGATAGAGGTCCTCGCAAAACTTGGAGTGGATGTAAAGAGTATTTTTCAGGGCATCCATTGCAATGTTGTCGGGGACATCTACCTTGGAAACTACCTCTTTGAATTTTTCCATGAAGTCCCGTAGGGTCTGACCATGCAGATGAGACAACTTCCATAAGTCGGAGGCCGTAGCCTTTAGGTTGGTAAACATGATATAATGTTATAGGAAAGCCGTCGATAGGTCGCGAAAGGTGTCAATGGAGTTCTCTGGCAGTCGGGAGAACCAATTCAACGCGGCTCCCTCAAGGCTTTCTACGAAGCGTTGGCAAAAACCGGCGTCTCTCTCCGCGTTGGGTAAATTGGCTCGACCCATAGCGATGTTGAACGCCGTCATGTGTTCCGTTGGGTCGTCGCTGCCGCCGAAAGTAGGCAGTCTGATCTTCTCCGTAATGCGCAGCCGAACATCCGTGATGCGGCGCGTGAAAGGTGTGCGGAGAGCGGTAGCGAGGACCTTATCTATCTGAGGTGCGGCGCTCGTGACGTGATGGATCTGAGAATGGATTTCTTGAAGTGCAAGCTTCAGCTCGGCGATTTCTCGAACGGTTTGTAGATCTGGGCTGTTTGCCGGCTGTATAGCGTCGACCGGGGTTTCAGCCGGAAAGATGGGTTGGTTTGCCGGAGTAGGAGTCGGGTTTGTGTTAAAAAGAAATCGTCGAGCTGTGGAAAGGTTTCCGTCTGGGTTTGCGAGCGCGGCAGTGATAGCTGCTAGATGCTCGTTTGTCGTCTTCTGAACTTCTTCTTGGTGAGCGAGGCGAGCCAGGATGGAATCCATTAGGGTATCAACGTTCGGAGCCGGTGGTGTTTCTTCTGGCTGTATGTCGGAAGGAGCTTCTTCGTTCATAGTTACGTCACATTACTTCGTTTTTCCCCACGGTGAGCGCCAACTGTTTGAACCGAGTTCGGTCGTGTATCAGTGAGGTGAGTGACTGGACTCGTCGGTGGGTTATTACGAAGGTATGAGTAGTAATGAGCAAAGAAGGGAGCTTTATTTATACTTGTGAAGTGAGTACAAAGAGAGTCTCCGGTGCTCGGAGAGCTTGACCGGAGGTAACGTACGGACTAGTCGGTGACAACAAAGTAAATAAGGTAAGAAAACCCTAATCTGAGTCGCCGCCTAATGATTCTATTTTTCGGATCCCTTCTTTGTGCTCCCCTCTTCCCCTTTTATAGCTTAATCTTCCAACTTTAGCTTAACCTAAGTTGGTGCCGATTAATGGGCCTTCGTGTTGGGCCTTTTCTCGACTCGACATGATGGATTCCTCACTCATATGGACGCCACTCGGGTGTCAACCAATTGAGTGTCGGTGTTGATGACTAGTCCCTTATTGGGCCGAGTATGATTTCTTGTGGGCCGTGAGGGGTGGGTACAGCCCACCTCCTACAACTACCATCCGCGATCCGACCTGAAGCACACATATCGACCGACACGGAGCACCAGCCATCGACCGACATGTTCCTCAACAAATCGACCGATGCACCTGCTCTACCATCGATCGATACAACATCTACACCATCCGAGGTAAAAACACATACAATCGATTTTACATTACTAACTCCGGATGAATCTGGTATTAGGTCATGCACGAGCACTAGATGGAAGAATCATTCCAATTTCAAAAGAATCTGTTGCAGACATCCTTCAGATGGCCAATGGACCAATCAGTCCCTACATACAACCACCCATCGACCAGAACGATCAGCACCAACCACACACACTTCATGAGCAAGATGGTGCAGACAACCTTCATTCCAACTCAGTAATTCCAGAAAATCAACGCCTATCGATTGATACATGGAAGAGAGCATTGACCGATATACAACGCGAGTTTGGGAAGAGAGCTTTCAAGCACGGAGTTCGTCGTTTCTTCTGGGAAAAGAAGGACGAATTTGGTGTCTACAGAGATGAGAGTGGTTATGCAAGAAGCATCAGTGGTGACATCTGTTGGTGTCAAAATCGGTCACAACGGAATCAATGGCAAAAAGACTCCGCAGAAAATATAAAAGAAATCGTTTTATAAAACTCGAAGAATCGTTTTATAAAACTCGAAGAATCGTTTTATAAAACTCGAGAATCGTTTTATAAAACTCAAGAATTTTTTTATAAAACGATTTCTTTTATATTTTCTGCGGAGACTTTTTGTCTCTTGTCCAGCTCAATCAACTGAACTACGTTCGACTTGATCCTCGAAAGGGGTACGTAGGCAGCCTTTCATAAGGTTCAGTCCGAAATCATTCAAATCATTTTTCTTATCTTTTTCCGTCTTTTGTTATCGAGCTGCGACTCGATTAGGTTTAAGGTTCTTATGTTGATAACTCGCTGACGGCCCTGTGGCCAGAGCCTTTGTAAACCCTTGTAATGATCGCAACGCTCTTACACAAAATCGAAATAATATCTACTTTTTCTTTAAATTTGTTTTATTACGTTTTTCATATTTTTCGCATTTCTTTGGTTACTTGTCGTTGGCTTTCGCAGAGATCCGGTTCCTCTGGAAAATTAGGGTTTTCCTAAGTTTCCTTATTTAACGGAAATCGACAAGTGTGAATTTCGGTTCCCACAACATCATCCATGTTTACAAGGAAGATAATGAGAAGCTACTTTATAGAGCAAAAATGTTTGAGTGCTCTTGTATCTGTTTACCGAAGCTTGCTGAACAGTTTACTAAAGGAGTTCCAGTTTGCAAGCTCTACACACAAGCAGAGGTTACATATATGCTGAATGAGAGAATGTGAGGGATAAAACTCACTTCCTAATTTAGGTTAGGTTAAGATTGGAGAAAAGATAACGTGGGCTGAATCCTGATAGAACTTAGAGAATGAATTATGATTGTATTGAATGTTTTTGACGAAGAATGATTACAAAGATGATTAATAAGATGATTCTGATGATTACAAAGTATTATGGGAATGATTGGTGAGCAATAATATGTGTAAAAATGGTAGAATGAATGAATCCCTTTCTCTTCGTTCCTTCCTCCTTTAAATAGCCTCAGGTCACGCGTAACTTCTCCTGATTAGTCTCCGGGATTCTCTCCGTAAACTGAGGGATTCGTAACAGCTTCCTTTTGACCGAATCGTGCGTCTCTATCTTTGTTTCCTAGGCTGTTTTATTGGGTTCCTACGAAAGAAGCCGGACCTCTTCTCCGTGACCTCTTTCTTGTGACCTCTTTCTCATGACCTCTTTCTCGTGACCTCCCTGGGAATAGCTTCCGTCCTTAGGTGAGTTGTATTCTTCTTCGAGATGATAACCCATGTGCGGCCCATTATTAGACTTGGCTCAACTGGTTTGCTAACTTCAGCCGACGGGCCATATTTGGGCCCAACAGTTGCCCCCAGCTTTCGAGATAAGATGCTTTTCTCGGGAGCTAAACCTAGCCGCCGAATCTTTAATTTTCGTTAAGATAATGATTACTCGCGATCTTCTCTCGAGGATATCTTTTACTCGATCTGACGGATATAATTATATCTAACGAAATCAACAACTCAGATTCAAAGAATTTCGAAATGATTATTCTCCGATTTTCGAGGCTTCGACGAGATATAAAGCTGTCCACATTAATTCCAACTTCCCCACTCTCTCCACGTCTCGATTCAGTTTCCCCAGGTAACTTCTTCTGGTTCTTTCTTTTTATTTAACTTCTTCTTTTGCAGTTTTTTATTTCTTTCTTGTTAAGCCTTTGAATTACTTCTCTCGAAACTGTTGTCTCCAGAGGTTTCGATTTATTTAGCTCGATCTTTCTTTTTCCCTTTTTATCTCTTTTCAATTTCCTTCATCGTTTTTGCTATGACCCGACCAAAGGAAGGTTCCGGAGAGACGGGAATCTCTGCTTCAGGTGCTCAGCTTATGAAGGTGAAACAAGAAGTTGGTGAATCCATGAGGAGGACCGAGAGGAAGAAGAGGGCTAAGGACTCGATAGCCCAAAGAGTTTCCAAGCGGACAAAAAAGACCGGAGGCTCCAGTGGGAGCGCACCTTCCGGGTNGTTGTGAACCTTATGGTTCAAGCCCAAGGTCAGAAAGAGTTGGCCAGAGCTTGTAAACCCGAGGAGACTCCCGAGATGGCTCCGGAGGGTTGGTTTTGTGTTCACGAGAACTATATTTCCAAGAGCCATCTCAGGTTTCCCCTTCCTGACCTCCTGTTAGACCTCCTAGATCATTATCGACTAGCCCTTTCCCAACTTTTCCCCTCAGTCATTCGAGTGATAAACGGTTTTATCACTAGATCCAAAGAAGAGGGAGTTGCTACTAGGTTAAGCTCCTTAATGAGCCTGTTTTCGATAAAGGAGAGTGCTTCCAAGGATGGTGGTAGTGGGACCTATTACCTTGCTTGTCGTCCCAGGTTGGGTATTTTCAAATTTTCCAGTAGTGACGATGACTGGAGAAGGAAGTACTTTTACGTCAAAATCGATCCTTTGACGGTCCCGGCGGGTCGTACCCTTAGGGCTTCTTGGTCTGATGCGTCTGGTTAGGATCTGTTAGGAATGTGTTTGTTGATTTCTCACCGGTTATAGTCTAACGGACGTTCGTTTATATTTGCAGATATCGAAGATCCTGCAGAGCTTCCGGTCAAGCTTACCAGAGCTCTTTTTCGAAAACTGCAGCAGACTCCTTGTACTTGGGCGTCATACACCACTTCTCGAATCGGATCAGCTAGGTTTCCAGACCGATATCACGCTTCCTTCTTAGATCATGTACCGGTTACAGACTTAGAAGGTAATATATTTGTTCTTATGTCTTTGACGTATATGAGTTCGCTTTAGGATAGTTGAATGCTAAAGTTAATTTGGTAATGCAGTTTCCGAAGGTAATTCGGTGGTATCGATTTCGATTGAAGCTAGTACTTCTGGAACCGAAAAGACCAAATCAGCCAAGATGCCTCTCCAACCGTCATTCCGATCTAGGGGTAGACCCGCGAAAGCAGCCAGTACCTCGCGAGGAAGTGAGAAAAATCAGGGAGGTTCTTTCCTCAGCTCTGTGAAGGAGGTCCTTTATGATGGAGCTTCAGCTCCAGTTAAGGATGCTGATTTTATGGAAACCGAGGGAGCTCAGGAGGTAAATCCTCGCTCTGCAGTTCAGGTCACGGAAGTTGACCCTCAGGTGACTAAGGATCCTCCCGAGATGGAACCTCCTAGGAGTAAGAGGTTACGCGCTGATCAGGGTGATAAACCCTCCAGGTCTTCCTCTTCTTCCTCGAGGGGATGGACCGTTGGATGGAATTTTGCTCACTCGAAGCCTGGATCGATCCTTGACGATCCTTGGGGCTTAGCGACTCTGATGAGGCACATGAAGCAGACTGGATGTTCTCTTCCCCCGGTTAGCAATCTGACTAACAGAGACGAGTTTGTTGAGATTGCCCATTATATGGGTCAGGTAAGGGTTTTAGCCTTCTTCTATCGTATTTCCTTAGGAGGATATTTATTTAGTTGTTTATCTTTTTGTAGTTGGCTGGAGCTGTTAACAAGGCTCAGCTAGAGTTCGAGGAGACGGTGAGTAACACGCCTAATGCTGAAAAGTTAGCCCAGGTTACCGAGATGGTTAAAGCTACCAAGGTTGAGCGTGATCAAGCCAGAGCTCAGGTCTCGAGACTCCAATCCGAAGTTGGGAGGCTTGGCTTGAAGTCTGATACTCAACAAGGGAAGATCGAGAGCCTGGAAATCGATCTCAGGGTGAAGAGCAGGAAGATTTCGGAGCTATAGAGTGCTCGAAAGATTGCAGAGCAACACGTCCAAGATTTGATCGCGTCGTCTCGAGTCAGCCAGAAGAACAAAGAGGCTGAAGTTAAATTTGCTGTTAGGAGGGGAAAGAAGGAAGTCATTGATGCCTACAATAAGATCCTGATCTCTGTTAAAGAGAAGTTCTCCAGGAAGAAGGATGAGGTTAATCTCCAGATCTACGCTCAGGAGCTTCAAGCTAATACGGAGCTCTTGAAGGATTTGCTATCAAATGAGATTCAGAGCGCTGAAGAGGAGTGTAATCGCTTGGTGTCTTTGATGCCGGAGGCTATCGCTGCTTATGAGAAAGCTCAGGTCTCTGATTTCTCGGTCAGCAAACTTCCTCTTCCTCAACTCTCAGCGAGCTCAGGTACTTTCGAGGTTAACATATTTAATCCATCCTTTTCTGGAGAGTATGGTTCTAATTTAGGTTTGATGGGCCCTGACTTAGTCCCAGTTGATGTGGTTCCGGGGGGTGATGGCAAGGAGGTGGACGAAGACATCCCGGATGATGAGGCAATCGAAAAGGATCGTGATGTTTCGAAGGCTTCTGGAGGTGGTGATCAAGAAGAATGAAGACCTGGTCTCCTTCCAGATTATTTTCTTTTTTCTAGGACGTTTGCCCTACGGGCCTTTACTTATGCTTTTGAAACTTTTAGCCTGAGGAGGCTTTTAAACCTTTGTGATGTTAGGATTTCTTTTGAACCGTTAATGGCCTGAGGAGGCTTTTAAACCTCGTCTTGTTCCTTGGTTTAATTCTTTTGTTTCGAGTTATGTTTGGTCGTTTAACTCGTCGGATTTTGAGTTCCTTGACTGGACTAAATTTTTTTTAAAGATCCAACTCTTTTTAAGTAACCTTTGTGGCCATTAGGAACAACTTATCATGAATCTGAATTCCTTTGAATATTTTCAAGTCTTCGAAACTTCGTTAGAGTTTCTGAGTTTCTAGGCTCAGATTGGTTGGGGCCTAAGCTCTTTCGAGGGATTTTAGACCTCATGTTCGGACTCGTGGTGATCCAAATTTAGGTTCGGATCTGTTGCGATCTGTTTTTAGACAGTACGAGCTTAAGATCTCTGGTTCAGGTTCAGCGTGACCTGGACTTAGATAGTAGGATTTTAAGGCCTTAGGTTCAGGTTCAGCATGACCTGGATTTAGATAGTAGGATTTAAGACCTCAGGTTTTAGGTTCATCGTGACCTGAATTTGTTTGAAGGATTTTAAGACCTTAGGTTCAGGTTCATCGTGACCTGGATTTAGATAGTAGGATTTTAAGACCTCAGGTTTAGGTTCATCGTGACCTGAATTTGTTTGAAGGATTTTAAGACCTTAGGTTCAGGTTCATCGTGACCTGGATTTAGATAGTAGGATTTTAAGACCTCAGGTTTAGGTTCATAGTGACCTGAATTTTTTTGAAGGATTTTAAGGCCTTAGGTTCAGGTTCATCGTGACCTGGATTTAGATAGTAGGATTTTAAGACCTCAGGTTTAGGTTCATCGTGACCTGAATTTGTTTGAAGGATTTTAAGACCTTAGGTTCAGGTTCATCGTGACCTGGATTTAGATAGTAGGATTTTAAGACCTCAGGTTCAGGTTCATCGTGACCTGAATTCGTTCGAAGGATGCTCGATATATTTGAATGTAACTGTTTCATTGATAACTTTTATAGAATATACAATAGTCATGGAACTAATGGCTTGGGCTGTGTGTTCTGGACACATGCCCCCTTTGAATGTAAAGATGAGTATGTTGACATGAGATTGGGGCTGCACTCATGACGGAGTTGCCTACGTACCCGGTCAAGGGATCAAGCCAGACGTAGTTCAATGAATTTTTGGTACCTAATGGTAATATCTCTTGAGATTCATGGCATTCCATGATCGGATTTCGGGTACCCCGGTTCATACCTTCATGAGCCGGTAAATGCCTGGACGTATCACATGGATGATTTGGTAGGGGCCCTCCCAATTGGTCCCTAGCTTTCCAGCGTTTGGCTCTTTGGTATGGTTAAAAACTTTCCTGAGTACCAGGTCACCTACAACGAATTGGCGGGACCTGACCTTAGAATTGTAATGTCGAGCCATTGCTTGTTGGTAATTTTGAATACGGAGCAAGGCTTGATCCCGTCGTTCCTCGATGAGGTCGAAGTGATCTGATAGGAGCTGATTGTTAGCTTCGGTATTTGTCGTGCAGAGCTCTCGGCGGAGGCTCCCTGTGACAGTTTCGGCTGGGACGACGGCTTCCATCCCGTAGACTAGGGAGAAGGGGGTTTCTTCCGTAGCTCTTCGCGGGGTGGTTCGGCATGCCCAGAGCACTTCGGGTAACCTTTCGGACCACGAACTTTTGTCGATTCCAAGGCGTTTCTTGAGGTTTGCTAATACTGACTTATTAGCAGCCTCCGCCTGGCCGTTTCCTTGGGGGTATCGTGGTGTTGACATGGTGAGGCGAATTTTCCGCTTGTCGCAGAAGTCTTTAAAGTCGTTAGATATGAACTGTGATCCGTTATCGGTTACGATTTCGTATGGGACACCGTGGCGGCAAATGATGTCTCTCCATACGAGTCGTTCGGTTTCGACTTTAGTTACCTGTTGGAAAGCCTCAGCTTCTATCCATTTCGTGAAGTAGTCTGTTAGGACTAGTAGGAAGCGTAGCTTCTGCCTTCCTGTTCCAGATACGACTAGTGGTCCTACGATATCCATGGACCATCTCATGAATGGGTATGGGGTGGATATCGAGGACAATTTCTCTGATGGCTGATGTATAAAAGGTGCGTGCCTCTGGCACCTGTCGCATGAGGACGAGTAGGTCTCGCAATCAGCGATAATGGTAGGCCAGAAATAGCCTTGCCTTTTGATTCGGATAGCTAAAGCTCTGCCACCGAAGTGGTTTCCGCAGGAGCCATCGTGCATTTCTTTCATGAGTTTGATGGCGTCGAGGCAGTGGACGCATCTTAGGTAAGGTCCTGATATGCTTCGTTTATAAAGGATAGATTCCATTATACAGTATCTTGCGCTTATTGCTTTAAGTTTGCGAGCTTCCAATTTATGTGGGGGAGGGGGACCTTGCCCTCCGAAATATACTGCATGATTGGAATTCTCCAGTCCTCTCTTCCTATGATTTTGTCGCGAAGGGAGGAGGGAAGTCCCAGCGCGGGATCAGGTTCTCGGGTGTTGTTGCGTCCGGAGGTCGTACCCCTGGGGATGTTCCTTCTGTTAGGTTCGTCGGAACCTGGGTCCGGAGGAACATCTCCAGGTGTGTTATTTATTTCCGGGGCTGGGATTGTGTCTCCGGTTGGAGTTTCGGGTTCAGGGGAATATCTTGTTCTGTGAGTGTTTACTCTTAGGACAAGTGAGCTTGAAGGCTGGACTATGCCCCCGGAGGTGTGCTTTCTGAATTTGCGGGCTTTTGTTTTTGGGAACCAGAATGTGGTTAGGACTTGGGTTGCTGCTGATTCGGAGCAGCTACCTTCCGTTTGCTCTTTTGGTTTGCTATCGATCTCAGCTTTGGTAGCTATGTCGATGCTTGGTTTTTCGATTCCTTCTACGGGTATGATTCGTTTTACTAGGGGATCCGACGTGGACGCTAATGCAGCTAACGCGTCTGCTGAGGAGTTCTCTCCCCGTGGGATTCTCGTTAGCTCGAATTTACTGAACTGTTTAGTGAGGCTTTGTACGACTTCAAGGTATGCCCCCATTCTTTCGTCCCTTGTTTCGTACTCGCCGTGGAACTGGCTAGCTACCAGCTGTGAGTCGCTGTAGGCGTTTAGCTCTCAGATTCCGAGGCTTAGGGCGAGTCTTAGCCCTGCGATTAGTGCTTCGTATTCGGCTTTGTTGTTTGAAGCGTTGAAGCCGAGCCTGTAGGATTCCTCGATGGTTTCTCCGGCTGACGAGGTCTGCCTTAGGCCAATTCCGGAGCCTTGTTTTGATGAGGCTCCGTCGACATACATGCTCCATTCCGGAGCTTCGGCTCTCGGATCTAGCTGTTCGGATGATAGCTCAATGATGAAATCGGCGAGGACCTGAGCTTTTATGGCAGCTCGGGGTCTATATTCGATGTCGTATTCGCTGAGCTCTATGGCCCATTTAGCCAATCGTCCTGATTGGCTAGGGCTATGCAGGATCGTGCGTATTGGCTGTGAGGTCATTACCACGATCGAGTGTGATTGGAAGTAAGGTCGTAGTTTTC
>CAKOAT010170711.1:90587-127075 GCA_932364175.1 Eruca vesicaria subsp. sativa
TAGTACGCCGCTAACCGCCGCAGTTGACACGGCGAGGTATAGGTACAGGGGTTCTTCTGTTACTGGTTTGGATAGGATCAGAGGCTCGGAGAGGTAAGCTTTTAATTGTTTGAAGGCTTCCTCGCATTTCTCGTCCCATAGGAACTTCTTATTATTTTTTAGAAGTTTGTAAAATGGGAGGCATTTATCGGTGGACTTGGATATAAATCGGTTCAAAGCGGCGATTCGTCCAGTCAGTCTTTGTACCTCCCTGGTTGTCTTAGGTGACGCCATTTCCCGGAAGGTCGCTATCTGTTTCGGGTTGGCTTCGATACCTCTCTCGGTTACGAGGTAGCCGAGGAATTCGCCCGAGGGCACTCCAAAGGTGCATTTTGCGGGGTTTAGTTTCATATCATATTTGTTGAGGATATCGAAGCATTCTTTTAGGTGGGAGATGTGGTTTTGCCCAGCTGAGGATTTAACCAGCATATCGTCAATGTACACCTCCATGGTTTTTCCGAGCTGTCCAGCGAACATTTTGTTCACAAGCCTCTGGTAGGTAGCTCCCGCGTTTTTTAGTCCGAATGGCATTACCTTGTAGCAGTAGGTCCCGCGCTCGGTTATAAACGCGGTTTTTTCTTGATCTTCAGGATTCATCATGATTTGATTATATCCAGAGAAGGCATCCATAAAGGACAGGAGCTGGTGGCCAGCTGTTGCCTCAACGAGGCGATCGATGTGAGGTAACAGGAAGCTGTCTTTAGGGCAGGCCTTGTTGAGGTCAGTGAAGTCTACACAGATTCTCCACTTCCCGTTTTTCTTTTTCACTACTACGGGGTTAGCTAGCCAATCGGGGTTGTGTACTTCACGGATGGACCCTGCTTTCATGAGTCAATCTACTTCGTCGTTAACAGCTTGGGCTTTTTCGAGCCCTAGCTTACGGCGTTTTTGTTTGATCGGTTTGAAAGTAGGATCTACATTGAGCTTGTGAGTGGTGACGTTTGGGTCTATACCTCTCATGTCGCTGGTAGTCCATGCAAATTTTTTGACGTTGCTTTTCAGGAAGTCGATCAGTTCCTTTTTCGTTTCGAGAGGTAGTTCTGATCCGATGTTCACTTGTTTCTCGGGATCAGAGTCATCGATGCTAACTCATTCGGTTAGGTTCCTAGGGGGACCTCGAATATTTTGTTGCATCTCTCGACCTTCCTGGATCTGTAATTGTATTGAGGTTATTCCTTGAGGATTCCGAATCCTCCCAAGTAACAGATCCTGGAGATCTTCTGGCTACCTCGTACGGTGGTTATTCCATCCGGTGTTGGAAATTTTACGCATTGGTGATAAGTGGAGGCTACTGCCTTCATCTTATGGATCCAAGGTCTTCCTAGGATCGCATGAAATGGAGAAGGCCTGTCGATGACTACAAAATTGGTCATTTTCATGATTCCTCCAGCTATGACCGGGAGCTTGATGGTTCCCAAGGAGGTAACTGTTTCTCCAGAGAAACCTACAAGGTTAGCCTTCTGACCGATAATTTCGTAGTCATCTATTTCCATCCCTTTCAGGGCATTATAGAAGATAAGATCGACCGAGCTTCCGGTATCAACCATCGGCTTAGGCACCTCATAACCTGCTATGTTCAGGGTGACGATTAAGGCGTCATCGTGAGGTCTATCGAGATCTGACGTCTCGCTCTCCCAGAAAGAGATCTTAGTAGTTGTTTCGGGATTGGGAGGCTTAGATTGAGCTCTAGAAACAGCCTTCCGCACATGGCTCTTGATCGAATTAACTGAGTCTTGACATATATCGGAGCCTCCGAGGATATAATCCACTCTTGAGCTAGGGCTCGACTTAGGCGGAGGTTTGCTTAGGAGGGTCTCAATTTGCAGACTCTTCCCTTGGGGAAATTTCCCAAGAATCATGTCAACTCTTTTCTTGAGAGCTGGCGGTAGCGAATCTGTTTCCTTCTCAGGTGATCTTTCGCGTTTCGGGGAGGTGTCCCTGGGACCTCTTTTCTGGTAAGGAGGTGGCTTTTTTAGTTCCACATTCTTTAGTTCGCCAGCTACAAATTTAGCTGCCAACTGTCGTTGGAGGTCCCAGCACTCCTCGGTCGAGTGCCCCTTTTGATCGTGATAAGAGCAGTGTTTGTTCTCATCGTAGCCTTTTGTCCAGGGAGTTTTGCTTGTCGCGGCGACAGGTTTTTCCTGTTGGGCTTCCTCGACAGCATATGAGTGTTCTCTCTGGGTCTGATGGTTCCGTGAGCTCCCTTTTCTAGAGGGTCCTTTTGCTTCCGAGGTTTCACCTTTCGGGTGATTCTGGGATTTCTTGTGGATTTTATCCAGTGCAGCTGTTTCTTCCTCCAAGGTAATATATCTCGAGGCTTTGTGAAGAGCATCATCGATAGTTGGAGGAGGGTTGAGTGTTAGCTCGGACCAGAATTCTGATTTATACCAGAGGCCTCTTCTAAGGGCTTCGATGGCTACTTGATCGTTGGGGTTTGAGAGCTTAGGTCTAACTGCTCTGAATTTCTCGATGTAGATTCGTAGCGAATCTCCCATTCCTTGCCTGATCTTCCAGAGGTCAACCTCGGAGGCTTGCTTAAGGATATGGGTCGAGTATTGTTTCATGAAGGCGTTAGTGAGCTGGTCGAAGCTATCGATTGAGTTTGGCTCGAGGCTCGAAAACCATTCGAGAGCTGTTCCGACCAGGTTCTCAACAAAGGTTCTGCAATAACCTGCCTCGCATTCTTCTCTTGTGAAATGAGCTTTCACTATAGCTAAGCGGAAGGCTCTCAAATGAGCCTTGGGGTCTGAGGTCCCGTCATATTCGGGAATCCTAATCTTTCGGGTATCTCTTATGTAAGAGCTAGCGATTTTATCTGTGAATGGGGTTCCACAGGTTTCCTCAATCAAGCTCTCGATTTCGGGAGCTGAGCTCGTTGCTTTATGCACTTGAGCGTTCAGCTTCTGGAGGGCTGTGTGAGTTTGCTCCATGTATCGGCGAATAGCCTCGGGTCCTTCTAGGGGAAGCACAGTTGGGTCTTCGCGAGGAATCTAATGAGAGGATTCTTGATGGAGTCGAATGTAATCGGTATCCCAAGCGTTAGGTGGGCTAGGTCGCTCGTTAGCTCTAGAACCACCTTGAGGGACGCGACCTGGGGGTGAGCTGTAGGATCAGCTTCCGCCCTCGGGTTGTCTCGGCTAGAGGTTGCACTTCCATTTTGGTAGGCTGAGGTCGGTGCCCTACCTCTATGGGGGGGAGACATTCCTTTTCCAGACCTAAAAATAGGTGGCGGAGGCAGCAGTCGTGTGCTGTGTTCATGAACCCTATTGGGTGCTGAGCTGGTCGTCGCTAGGTTACTTCCCATAGCGCTAGTTATAGGTGGACTAAATACTGGGGTTGTCCCAGTAAGGGGTGTCCGGAGAACAGGCTCTTGCCCATTACGAGCAATGTTGTTGGGGGAAAAGTCCAGGCGTCTGCGAGGGAACGTGGGTTCGGTGCGTCGATCTCGGAAGGCGATTCCTGAGCCTTGACGTTGTGACGGATGAGTTGTCTCGGTTAGAGATCTAGTCACCTCTTCGAACCGTTGTTGCCGGGCAGTTAGCTGTTGCAACGTACGCTCATTATCCTGAGCTCTTTCTACCAACTGCACCATCATTCGACGCATTTCGGATAGCTGAGCTTCCGAGTGATGTGGAGCGTGTTGACGTTGGGGGTTCTCAAGGGGCGTAACCCCGGTGTTGTTTCCACTGGAAGACCTTGGGTTAGCTATCCCAGTTCGGTTCGGTTGAGCATTAGTCGGAGGCTGTTGCTCTGATCGGTGATCGGCGGATCGAGGTTCCGGATCTTGAGGGTCCGGGTCTCCCATGTTCGGTGAGCCATCGATCTGGATCACGGGATCCGGGATGGATGGGCTCGTTGCCTGGTTGGATGGATCCATTCTCGAGTTACGGAGTGAAGGATTCAATTATCTCTTCCCCACAGACGGCGCCATAATGTGAGGGATAAAACTCACTTCCTAATTTAGGTTAGGTTAAGATTGGAGAAAAGATAACGTGGGCTCAATCCTGTTAGAACTTAGAGAGTGAATTATGATTGTATTGAATGTTTTTGACGAAGAATGATTACAAAGATGATTAATAAGATGATTCTGATGATTACAAAGTATTATGGGAATGATTGGTGAGCAATAATATGTGTAAAAATGGTAGAATGAATGAATCCCTTTCTCTTCGTTCCTTCCTCCTTTAAATAGCCTCAGGTCACGCGTAACTTCTCCTGATTAGTCTCCGGGATTCTCTCCGTAAACTGAGGGATTCGTAACAGCTTCCTTTTGACCGAATCGTGCGTCTCTATCTTTGTTTCCTAGGCTGTTTTATTGGGTTCCTACGAAAGAAGCCGGACCTCTTCTCCGTGACCTCTTTCTTGTGACCTCTTTCTCATGACCTCTTTCTCGTGACCTCCCTGGGAATAGCTTCCGTCCTTAGGTGAGTTGTATTCTTCTTCGAGATGATAACCCATGTGCGGCCCATTATTAGACTTGGCTCAACTGGTTTGCTAACTTCAGCCGACGGGCCATATTTGGGCCCAACAGAGAACCGGTGAACATAACTGGGAGATGGCAGGATTGAGGTCAGAACATGAGAAAGCCATATCGAAACTTCAAGAAGAACTACTATGGATTATGTCTGGAAATGACTTCGCTCGAAAAGAGAGGAAAGCCTTTCAAGAAGAAGTAGATGCACTTCGAAAAGAACTTGAATCTCAGAGACGGCCATCGACCGATGCAGCACCATCAGCATCGATCGACACGAACTTTGACCAACCTATCGAGAGTCACTTACAGAAGCTATCGATTGATGATATACCCAGCACATCGATCGATATTCGCGCACCAGACTACTGTACCAGAGAAGAACTTGAAGATATCACAAGAGATATCTACAGATCTATTTAATTATGTGAAGAGGACGCACATAGATCACTCGACAAATTTTGGTTCCCGGTACAGGGTGACGTTCAAGTACTGAAATGCACAGTAGAGGACATTCAGCAGGAGATCGAAAACATCAAGAACCAGCTCACGAGCCAATCTGCACAATCCGCTTAGATCGACGAGCCTTTGAACCTATCGACCGATGGACATCCATCCACATCGATCGATAGATCTACAGCGAAATCGATCGATACCACCCTTTTGCCTATGCACCATATCCAAAACCTTAACACCATGCCGATGAATAATGATCTCCATGGTTTGCAAGCTAGTATGACAAGAAGCGAGAAAGGCACAAGAAGCTTCTTAACTTCATTGTTTGAAGAATCACAAGACAAGGAGGATACTTGTTTCCCAACAAGTACCTGCAACCCACCTCACTAGCCACCGCACTGTGGGAGTCGATTTCACCCTACTGTCAAATAAATCGTAAATAAGGAAACTTCGGGAAAACCCTAAGTTTCCAGAGGAACCGGCTATCTGCGAGAACCGCACAACGAAAAAAAGAAAACGATAACTTAGAATTTAAATGAGAACAAACGAAAATAGAGAGCAAAGAGGTTCTTATTCCGAATCTGCGTTGAACTGGTACAAAGAGAGTAGCCGAAAAGGTAAGAACTAGAAAACCCTAATTGAGACGCAACTCGCTAATAGAAAAACGAAAATATTCCTAAATGCTAGTTTTGGTGGTGAGAGCTCTGAATTTCGTCTGTGTGCTTCTGCCCTAGACCTCCTCTTTATATACTCCTTGTCTTGGCTATCCGATCTTTCCATTTCGCCCAGATTTGACTAAATCGGGAATTTTCCATTCTTCTCGATCCTTCCTTTTCTTCTGCGGAAATCTTCTATTTCTCTTCAAACCTTCCTTTTATGTTTAAACTTGACTTTTATTTTCTTTCCGCGAGTAAACCGTCAAAAACGTCGTCAAATCCGCGGGTTAGATTCCGTTAAAATCGCGAGATGGGTTTTTATCACGTTTTAGGTCCTTCCGGGCCGTTTTTGCGATAAAACCCGTTTTCCGACTTTTACGGGATCGTTTCCCGATCTGACGTCGTTTTTAATGAATTTCTCGAGTTAATCGCAAAGTTTTATGATTTACTCGACTTTTTATTAAAAACACGTTTTTTACTACTTACTCGGCGTTTTTTATTAAAAGTGCGTTTTTATGATTTCAACGAGAAATCTCGAATAAATCGTATAGTTTAGGCAATGTTCGGTGTTTCGTTTAACCGTTGTCGTTTTATACGATTTCCTCGAGTTCTTTCCGAGAAAACGAGGTGTTACGGTTTTTATCGTAAAACTCGAACGGTAAGTCGGATCGAGATGGAACGGGAGATATTTCGGCCTGGTTTAGAACGCGACCTTGTCGAAAGACGTAAGTTTCAAATCGGGAATACGGGAAATCGAGACGCGGAGTGTTCGGGACGTCTCTAGTTCGCCCATCGGCGAACTAGTCATGCATGTTTTAGTTCGCCCATCGGCGAACTAAGCCGGGTCCGGCTTAGTTCGCCGATGGGCGAACTAGTTGCGACTAGTTCGCGTCTTACGGCTTTTGCGGTTTTTTGCGGTTTTGTAAAACGATTCTCGAGTTTTATAAAACGATCTTCGGATTTCATAAAACGACTTTTGAGTTTTATAAAAACGATCTTCGAGTTTTATAAAACGATTCTCGAGTTTTACAAAACGATTTCTCGAGTTTTATAAAACGGTTTCTCGAGTTTTATAAAACGGTTTCTCGAGTTTTATAAAGCGATTTCTCGAGTTTTATAAAACGATTCTCGAGTTTTATAAAACGATTCTCGAGTTTTATAAAACGATTTCTCGAGTTTTATAAAACGATTCTCGAGTTTTATAAAACGATTCTCGAGTTTTATAAAACGATTCTCGATTTTTATAAAACGATCCTCGAGTTTTATAAAATGATTTCTCGAGCTTTATAAAACGATTTCTCGAGTTTTATAAAACGATTTCTCGAATCTTATAAAATGATTCTCGAGTTTTATAAAACGATTTCTCGAGTTTTATAAAACGATTCTCGAGCTCTATAAAACGATTTCTCGAGTTTTATAAAACGATTTCTTGAGTTTTACAAAACGATTCTCGAGCTTTATAAAACTGTTCTTTTTGTATTCTTGCGGAAAGTTTTGGCTATTAATTCCGTCGTACAGATTTTGACCCCAACACGTACCTCCATAGTCAAGCTAAATGACTTTAAATAAGCGCTGAGTGGGAGGCAACCCACTGTTAGGTTTTTTCTTACTTATTTTTATTTTATTTTTACTTATTACTTTCGTTTTTTATTTATTTTTAGGAACTTAGCTACACGTTCACTACCTCTATCGACCGATGAGACCCTGTCTACATCGCCCGACATAACCCTATCCATGACGATCGATGGAAGTGACTCACCATTGATCAATACGAACATCGGTCAGTTATATTGTTCACAATTTCGATATCCGTTTATTATTTCTTATGCTCTAACTCCGACTGATTATACAATGAGGACAGTGTATGATTTAAGTCTGGGGGGAGTGGAATTACTGATGCTATTTTACCTTTTTGATCTCTTTAAAAAGATTTCAAAAATTGGTTTTATTGAGTCAAGAAAGGGACAAAAAGATTTCAAAAATTTTGCTTTTTTATCTCACTACTCTTTAGCACCATTCTTAGAATTGTTGATTGCAAAAAGTACTATAGATGCTAAAGTGGATTACCGATCATCCTATGACAACACTTTTCATGATTGTTTGGAAGAACCAAAGCTTATTTCCAACCTAACCTGATATCTATTGCTTGTCTTGGCGCTTGGTATACAAGGGATCGGAATTCTCATGCAAGTCTGGAAGGTAAAAGTCTCAAAAATTTTGGTTTCTTTCTCTCCTCCCTTTGGCATCCCATAAAGAGAAAATAAAAGATTGAGATGATTTACTGATAGGCAGAGGGAGAGGTACATTACCTAGAACCCCACTATTCTAAATCAAAGGAATGATCACGCATTGTGGAAGCAAGGGAGAGGTAAATTACCCATGACCCCACTATTCGCCTACACTTTGTCAAAAAGGCTATAGAAAGTTGAAAGATCAATAAGATGAACATTAGTTGTTCATTGGGATTGATATAAAAGAAAAGAAAGTTAGGGATTCAGAGAAGGGAGATAAAGAGAGAAAAGGAACCAGAATGAGAATGCTTGAAACTTGTTTGAGTTGAATCCAAGTGTTCTTTGATCGATACTCCCAAGGTAATACCTACACCTTTATTTTATGCATAAATGAAATCAGTAGAGGGGATAGACAGACAGGATTGTTTAGGTTGATTGGCTAGATGAATTTGGTTGCTAAGCTAGAATATGGTATAATGTACTTCTGTAGTTAGTTATATGAGATGTGGCTTGCAACAAAATAGAGGTGATTCTTTTAAAGTTAAGATTTTATTGAGTCCCAACTGTTTTTAAACTTCTTCCAAAGACTACTAATGGTTTGCTTGAGGACAAACAAAAGGTTAAGTCTGGGGGAGTTGATATACCATGATTTTGACCCGCTTTTAGCCATGGTATTGATATATTTTTATAAGTTTATATATGTTTTGGAGTCTATTAGGTATGTTTTCAGGTTCAGGAGCATTTTGGAGTAAAGTGATGATTTAGGTGCCCTAATGGAACTTAAAAGAGAGTTTTCCGAGATGACTATGAAATTCAGACAACAAGGATACATATCGATCGATACACACCATGTGTGATCGATCGATGATCGATGTACGCCATGTACCATCGATCGATATGAAGCATGGAGAACAAGTCCAACTTGGCCGACTTGAAGCCCAAGTCTTCCCAATATTATAATTATGCCCCTGACGAGTTTTTAACCTAATGGAACTCATATTTATAGTTTATGCCTATTTGTTTTTGACAAAGTGTGCTTTCATGTTTTTGAATACCTTTTGTTACTTCTTAAGCTTTGCTTGATTTTAATTTAAGTATTCTTTTCATCTTAATTCTCAAAGGTTATAGAATTCTAGATTTAGAAGGAACACAAAGAGATTTGTTGTTCCAAGAACCAAAAGTTCAATCTTCTAATCTTATGAATTTCTATTATTACCTTGCTGTTATGAATCTCTTAGCTATGTCTGAGTAGATTCCTTTGTTAGATTTAGGGTTCAAATAGTTATGAGGGATTAGCCCCAACTATGGAATGTTGAGTTGTGATATTCATTATCCAAATGAACCCTAATGCTTACTCTAGAGTAGTTAACTAGAGTATGATCATGGATGTGATTTAAGTTGTTAATCATTATCCTGAAATCATTTGGCATAAGCTTAGATCCTCTAGGGATGCGCAAGAGCCGATCTATGATCTTGGTGAACACAGTTTCGATTCGATCTTATGCTATATCGATCGATACTCCTATAAAGTCATCGATCGACGGCAACCCATATCGTCCGATATCGCTGTCAAAACATCAGTCGATATTGTCGGGAATAAGATCAATGGATGAGTCTATTTAGCGACTGATATTAGATCTGTCTAAGAATCGAAGTTCTTATATATCTTGCAAGCAACTTACTAAAACATCTGTAGCATTATAATCCTGATTATCTGAATAGCAACCTTGAATCGAACTACTTCCTTTTATTGTCTTAAACCAAAACCTATTCTCTTGAGAAACTTACCATTCCTCACAACTGCAATTTACTATTTTAAACTAATCAACCTAGCATAATCACTTAGGATTACATCTTTTGTGTTCCTCAGTTCCCTGTGGATTCGATCCCTAAGTACTACAACTGAACCTCTTATTTGAGAGAGTAATTCACTCCTTAGGGTTAAAAATTTGAGTGATATTAGTATCCACAAAGCTCTCGGCGAAAATTGTTGTCGTTGATCAATATCAGTTGATGCTCTTTAACTCAAGTTTCCCTTACGCCTCTCCAATTGTTGTAACCATCGCGAGAATGATTTCAGAAGTGGTGATGATGTCTCATTCCAGGGGAGTCCATATTAGATTAGTTTGAAGTGTTGAACCTACATATTGTTTCATGTGTGTACATGTAAATATGTGTACATATTGACGTTTTGAAATTGTGTACACAAGAAAAAAATTCATGATGAGAATCACCTCTATACTTCTTCTGAAAGTGGCATGACTGGAATTAGTTATGAATCAAAGAAGTGTACAAGTTGATATACCATGATTTTGACCCGCTTATAGCCTTGGTATTGATATATTTTTATAAGTTTTATTTATGTTTTTGAGTCTATTAGGTATGTTTTCAGGTTCAGGAGCATTTTGAAGTAAAGTGATGATTTAGGTGCCCTTTTGGAGCTTACTAGAGAGTTTTCGGAGATGACTATGAAGATCAGACAACAAGGTTACATATCGATCAATACACACCTTGTGTAATCGATCGATGACGCTTCTATTGAAGATGAAGTCGAGATACTCCATCGATCGATGTACACAATGTACCATCGATCGATATGAAGCGTGGAGAACAAGTCCAACTTGGCCGACTTGAAGCCCTAGTCTTCCCAATATTATAATTATGCCCCTGACGATTTTTTAACCTAATGGAACTCATATTTATAGTTTATGCCTATGTGTTTGGCAAAGCATGCTTTCTTGTGCTTTGTATTCTTTTGAATCTTTTCAAAGTTCTTTTGTTCTTTTGATACTATTCTATACTTAGCAATAAATTATTTCTTTTCATCTTGATTTCTTAAAGGTTATAGAATTCTAGATTTAGAAGAAACACACAAAGAGATTTGTTGTTCCAAGAACCAAAAGTTCAATCTTCTAATCTATGAGTTTCTATTATTACCTAGTTGCTATGAATCTCTCAGCTATGTCTGAGCAGATTTCTTTGTTAGATTTAGGGTTCAAATAGTTATGAGGGATTAGCCCCAACTATGGAATATTGAGTTGTTGATATTCATTATCCAAATGAACCCTAATGCTTACTTTAGAATAGCTACCTAGAGTATGATTATGGATGTGATTTAACTTGTTAATCATTGTCCTGAAATCATTTGGCATAAGCTTAGATCCTCTAGGGATGTGCGAGAGCCGGTCTATGATCTTGATGAACATAGTTTCGATTCGATCTTATGCTATATCGATCGATACTCCTATAGAGTTATCAATCGACGGCAACCCATATCGTCCGATGTCGCTGTCAAAACATCGGTCGATATTGCCGGCAATAAGATCAATGGATGAGTCTATTTAGCGACCGCTATTAGATCTGTCGAAGAATCGAAGTTCTCATATATCTTGCAAGCAATTCACTAAAACATCTATAGCATTATAATCCTGATTATCTGAATAGCAACCTTGAATCTAACTACTTTCTCTTATTGTTTTAAACCAAAATCTATTCTCTTAAGCAACTTACCATTGCTTACAAAACTGCAATTTACTATTTTTACTTAATCAACCTAGCAAAATCACTTAGGATTACATCTATTGTGCTCCCTAGTTCCTTATGGATTCGATTCCTAAGTACTACAACTGAACCTCTTATTTGAGAGAGTAATTCACTTCTTAGGGTTAAACATTTGAGTGATATCAAATTAGGCGCCGTTGCCGGAGAACTTTGATAGCCATTAGATTTAATCTGATTAGGTCTAGGTTATTTTTCTTTTATCGTTTAATTATCTTCTGACACCAAAAAAAAATTCTTTTTCTTTTTCATGTACATGCCCAGCAGTACCAGAAGCAACAAGAACAACAACTTGTGTACTCAGAAGACCCTCACAGCTTGGAACGTAGCATCCGCAAAGACCTACGCTCTGCATCGATCGACATCAACACATCTTTGTCGACCGATACTTGCCTACCACAGTCGACCGAGACACACTCAACGTCGACCAATACTCTCACTGTCACATCGCTCGACATCAACAACTGTTCGTCGACCGATACCCTTCATCCGACATCGATCGATACACCTTACCTTACATCGATCGATAC
Organism: Eruca vesicaria subsp. sativa; assembly: GCA_932364175.1. Lineage (NCBI taxonomy): Eukaryota > Viridiplantae > Streptophyta > Magnoliopsida > Brassicales > Brassicaceae > Eruca > Eruca vesicaria. Next base: position 102,529 of record CAKOAT010170711.1, read on the forward strand.
TAACCGGCGAGACATGGTAGCGCCTATTATTCTCACAACGATGAAAATGGAGACCTGCGTGATCGAGATGGTCACCTGCGTAATGCTGCAGGACAGAAGCTGAACGCTCAGAAAGAGATCATACCTGAGCAAGAAACTGCACCTACAGACATCACTCAACCTGTAGAAGAGGCTAACCAAGCTAGATCTTTGGCTGACTACAACCGTCCGGATCAGTTATATTCCAACCGATCAGCCATCCGCCCTCCTGCTATTCAGAGAGGAGATTTCGAGCTTAAGCCGCAGTACTACACCCTTGTAGGACAAATACCCTTATGTGGTTTGTCCCATGAGCATCCTATGGACCATCTGGAGAGGTTCGAGGATCTCATAACCATCATCAAAGCCAATGGTGTCCCTCAAGACTCTCTTCACTGCAAGCTTTTCAAATACTCTCTATCTGGAGAAGCTTTGCAGTGGCTGAGGCAACTACCACCAGGTTCTCTCACAACCTGGAGTGACATCAAAAACGCATTCCTGCGTAACTTCTTTGATGAGTCACGCGCTGAAGAATGGAGAAGAAAGATTGCTACATTCACTCAGAATCCTGAAGAGTCATTCAAAGATGCATGGAACAGATTCAAGTCCTACCAAAGAGATTGCCTACACCACGGATTCAAAAAAGTGCAACTTCTTTGCACTTTCTACAGAGGCATCACCTTGGATTATCAAAGAGCTCTTGATACAGCTAGTGATGGCAACTTCAACACCAGGAATCCACAAGAGGCTGTGAAGTTAATTGATAACTTAGCTTCCAGCAACAGCACAAAGAACTTCATGAAGACAAAAGCCACATCATTCCTTGGGAAGGAATACATCAATGAAGTGCAAGCACAGCTGGATACCATTCAGAAGTTACTAAACAAGCAGATCTGTTCTGTGGAGGATGCATACACTGTAGGAGAAGATTATACAGAAGAAGATGTGAACTAGGTCAGTGGAGCTGGTTTTAAGAGATCTGGTAACCAAGGAGGATACAGAAACTTCACAAGTCAGAGAAGCAACTTCAACCAGAGTTCACGGAAGCCTAACACCTTCAGCAGCAGCAACCCCAACAACAACAGGAGCTATGGAAACTCAGTCTACTCCTACCCACACCCACCCACCCAGGATACTAAGCTGGAGGAGATGCTTGACAAGGTCATTGAGAGTCAGCAGAAACTCCAGACAGATTTCAGTGGAAAGATTGACTCCGTCTACAACAACCTCCAAACAAAGCTAGATGCTTTAAACACCCATATGAAGAAGCTGGAGACTCAGGTGTTTCAGACAGTAGAAGCCCTTAAGAAACAGGAGCTTGCCAACAACAATAACATCAATGCCCTCATGGATGTTGATTTTTGGCAAGAGGTAGTAGAAGAGATTCAGCAATCTGATGATGAGAGTGACTTCGTTCGTGACTACTATCGATCGATACCATCCTGTGAACATCGACCGATACGATCACATGTACATCGATCGATAGACTTTGATGAGTGTCGATCGATGGACTTAGACGAGTGTCCTGATGAGTGCAGTACCGTCAAGACTATGCCTCACGAAGCCTTCGCAGCAAGTCACCCACATCCGCCCGTCCCTGTCAAGATCGATCCGCAAGACATCGACCGACAAAATAACCCTCCTATCGATCGACAGGAAGACCATGATATCGACCGACGCACTCCAATCAGTGTCGCCCGATACACGGTACCCCAAAGCCGAGTGTAACTCCTCAAGATAGATGGTACACGTATTGACGCATTCCGGGAGCAGTATTACACTACTAGAAGCCCTCACAAAGCCATCTTGGAGAGACCCACGGATATCTTTGAGTCTATGGAGATAGAAATGGAAAACCAAGGAAGAGTTCTTAGAAAAAGGAAAGAGAAGATATCGAAGCCTTATAAAAGGGAAGCTAATGAGAAAGAATTGTCAAGCTTCAGAAAAAGAGTTCTCATAATACCTAGAGAGAAACCTTTTGAAGAAGCCTACTTTTCACACAGATTGTGGATGTTTTTCAGAGAAACCAGAGAAACAGAAGAAGACATCAAGAGAATGTTTAACCAAGTCAGAGACAGTGTAAAGCAGAAGATCACACTGGAGAAGAAGAGCGATCCAGGGAAGTTCACAATACCCTGCTCCATCAGAGGTGTTGAGTTCCCTCGTGCCCTATGTGATATAGGATCTGGAGTTAGCATCCTACCCAAGCTTATGGCAGACCAGCTAGGTCTGAAGATAGAGCCTACTAAAGAATCCTTCATCTTTGTGGATTGTTTTCAGCAGAACTCTAGAGGAATAGTTAGAAACCTTGAGGTAAAGGTTGGAGATGCCCTAATTCCTACAAACTTCCATGTCCTGGCCAACAAGCTCAACTTCAAGACTTCTCTGCTACTTGGAAGAGCCTTCTTAGCCACCATTGGAGCCGTTTGTGATCTCAAATCCTACAAGTTATGTCTAACCCTCATCAACCCTACCATCCACTACAACCCTGTTCCAGTCATCAAGTTTCCAAGGATGAAGAACCCATCACTCGTAGCAACATGTTTTATGTGCCCACGAGTATGATTACATGGCCGAGTACGAAACCGATCCAGACGTATCGACCGATGGGAGTCTTCTACCATCGACCGATACCAGCCGAACCGAATCGACCGATGAATACACATAGTCATCGATCGATCTGCTATTCCCCAAGATCGAGGAAGAGTTTCCAAACGGTAATTTTGGCACCAATGATTGGGAGAACGATCATTACATGCCTGAGATAGCTAGTATCACTACTCAGGAGGAGTATGATGAAGATTATGAAGAGGAACGAGCCACCGAGTTAAGATTTCTTCGAGAAGACGAAGTACAACTTCCTCTCCCATCCTTCCTATTCAGACCATCGACCGATAGAGACCCTTCTCCATCGACCGATATGCCCCCACGAAGATCGCTCAAACGACGTTTTACATCAACGAGCGACAAACCTTACTGCGCATCAGTCTATATCCCACATGAGCCACGAGACGGAGATTACTCGATTAGAAGTTGGGCGAGCAGTTACAATGAGAGTTTTGCAGTAGATACAGCACCACTACCATCCGCGATCCAGCCAGATGCACACGTATCGACCGACACGGAGCACTGGCCATCGACCGACACATTCCTCAACAGATCGACCGATGCACCTGCAATACCATCGATCGATACAACCTCTACACCATCCGAGGTAAAAACACATAAAATCGATTTTACATTTTAACTCCGGATGAATATGGTATTTTCAGGGATCCAGAAGGTCATGCACGAGCACTAGATGGAAGAATCATTCCAATATCTAAAGAAGATGTTGTAGACATCCTTCAGATGGCCAATGGACCAATCAGTCCCTACATACAACCATCCATCTACCAGAACAATCAGCACCAACCACACCAACTCCATGAGCAAGATGGTGCAGAAAACCTTCATTCAAACTCAGCCGATCCAGAAAATCAACGCCTATCGATCGATACCTGGAAGAGAGCATCGACTGATATACAACGCGAGTTTGGGAAGAGAGCTTTCAAACACGGAGTTCGTCGTTTCTTCTGGGATAAGAAAGACGAATTTGGTGTCTACAGAGATGAGAGTGGTTATGCACGAAGCATCAATGGTGACATCATCCATGTTTACAAAGAAGATATTGAGAAGCTGCTTAATAGAGCCACAATGTTTGAGCACTCTTGTATCTGTTTACCAGAACATGCTGAACAGTTTACTAAAGGAGTTCCAGTTTGCAAGCTCTACACACAAGCAGAGGTTACATACATGCTGAATGAAAGAACCACGGAACACAACTGGGAGATAGCAAGATTGAGTGCAGAACATGAGAAAGCCATATCAAAACTTCAAGGAGAACTACTATGGAATATGTCTTCCAATGACTTCACTCGCAAAGAGAGAAAAACACTATAAGAAGAGGTGAATGCACTCCGCCACGAACTTGAATCTCAGAGACGGCAATCGACCGATACCGCACCATCAGCATCGATCAACACGACCTTCAACTACCCTATCGAGAGTGACTTCCAGAAGCTATCGATCGATGATCTACCCAGCACATCGATCGATATTCGCGCACCAGACTACTGTACCAGAGAAGAACTTGAAGAAATCACAAGAGATATCTACAGATCGAATTATGTGAAGAGGACGCACATAGATCACTAGACAAATTTTGGTTCCCGGTACAATGTGACGTTAAGGGATTGTAAAGCACAGTGGAGAATATTCAGCAGGAGATCGAAAACATCAAGAACCAACTCGCGAGCCAACCTGCACAATCCGCATCGATCGACGAGCCTTTGCACCAAACGACCGATGGACATCCATCCACATCGATCGACAGAACTACACTAAGATCGATCGATATCAACCTTTCGCCTGCACACCACACCCACAACTTCAACACCATGACGATGAGTACTGATCTAGAGAACACCTACAGCAACGTTGGACGACATGAGTGCAGTTTATCAAGCATTGAGGAGTGGTTATAGAGAATCCACTATGAGGTCCATGAGTTGCAAACTAGTATACCAGAAGCGATAAAGCCACAAGAAGCTTCCTAACTTCATGGTTTTAAGAATCACAAGGAGGATACTTGTTTCCCAACAAGTACCTGCAACCCACCTCCATCGACCGCAATACCTCCATAGTCAAGCTAAATGACTTTAACTAAGCGATGAGTTGGAGGCAACTCACTGTTAGGTATTTTCTTACTTAGTTCTATTTTATTTTTACTTATTACTTTTGTTTTTATTTGTTTTTAGGAATATAGCTACACGATCACTACCTCTATCGGCTGATGAGACCTGTCTACATCGCCCGACATAACCCTATCCATGACGATCGATGGAAATGACTCACCATCGATCGATACGAACATCGGTAAGGTATATCGTTCACAATTTCGATATCAATTATACATTTATTATTTCTTATGCTCTAACTCCGACTAGTTATACACTGGGTAAAGTGTAAGATTTAAGTCTGGGGGAGTGAATCACGAATGCTACATTACCTTTTTGATCTCTTTAAAAAAGTTTTCAAAAATTGGTTTTATTGAGTCAAGAAAGGGACAAAAATATTTCAAAAAAAAAAATTTGCTTTTATCTTACTACTCCTTAGCACCATACTTAGATTTATTGATTGCAGAATGTACTATAGATGCTAAAGTGGATCGCCGATCATCTTATGACAACACTTTTCATGATTGTTTGGAAGAACCAAAGCTGATTTCCAACCTAACCTGACATCTATTTCTTGTCTTGGGGCTTGGTATACAAGGGATCGGAATCCTCATACAAGTCTGGAAGGTAAAAGTCTCAAAAAATTTGGTTTCTTTCTCTCCTTCCTTTGGCATCCCATAAAGAGAAAATAAAAGATTGAGATGATTTCCTGAGAGGCAGAGGGAGAGGTACATTACCCATGATCCCAATATTCTTAATCAAAGGAATAATCACACATTGTGGAAGCAAGGGAGAGGTAAATTACCTATGACCCCACTATTCGCCTACACTTTGTAAAAAAGAGACTATAAAAGTTGAAAGATCAATAAGATGAACATTAGTTGTTCATTGGGATTGATATAAAAGAAAAGAAAGTTTGGGATTCAGAGAAGGGGGATGAAGAGAGAAAAGGAACCAGGATGAGAATGACTGGAACTTGTTTAAGTTGAATCCAAGTGTTTTTTGATCGATACTCCCAAGGTAAAGCCTACACCTTTATTTTATGCATAAATGAAATCAGTAGAGGGGATAGATAGACAGGTTTGTTTAAGTTGATTGGCTAGATGAATTGGGTTGCTAAGCTAGGATATGGTATAATGTACTTCTGTAGTTAGTAATATGAGATGTGGCTTGCAACAAAGTAGGGGTAATGATTTTAAAGCTAAGATTTTATTGAGTACCTACTGTTTTAAAAACGTCTTCCAAAAGAGACTAATGGTTTGCTTGAAGACAAGCAAAAGGTTAAGTCTGGGGGAGTTGATATACCATGATTTTGACCCGCTTTTAGCCATGGTATTGATATGTTTTTATAAGTTTTATATATGTTTTGGAGTCTATTAGGTATGTTTTCAGGTTCAGGAGCATTTTGAAGTAAAGTGATGATTTTAGTTCCCTTTTGGAGCTTAAAGGAGAGTTTTCCGAGATGACTATGAAGATCAGACAACAAGGTTACATATTGATCGATACACACCTTGTGTAATCGATCGATGACGCTTCTATTGAAGATGAAGTTGAGATACTCCATCGATTGATGTACACCATGTACCATTGATCGATATGAAGCGTGGAGAACAAGTCCAACTTGGCCGACTTGAAGCCCAAGTCTTCCCAATATTACAATAATGCCCCTGACGAGTTTTTAATCTAATGGAACTCATATTTATAGTTTTTGCCTATGTGTTTGGCAAAGCATGATTTCTTGTGCTTTGTATGCTTTGAATCTTTTCAAAGTTCTTTTGTTCTTTTGATACTATTCTATACTTAGCAATAATGCTTTTCATCTTAATTTCTTAAAGGTTATAGAATTCTAGATTTAGAAGAAACACACAAAGAGATTTGTTGTTCCAAGAACCAAAAGTTCAATCTTCTAATCTATGAGTTTCTATTATTACCTAGCTGCTATGAATCTCTCAGCTATGTCTGAGTAGATTTCTTTGTTAGATTTAGGGTTCAAATAGTTATGAGGGATTAGCCCCAACTATGGAATGTTGAGGTGTTGATATTCATTATCCAAATGAACCCTAATGCTTACTCTAGAGTAGCTACCTACAGTATGATTATGGATGTGATTTAACTTGTTAATCATTGTACTGAAATCATTTGGCATAAGCTAGATCCTCTAGGGACGTGCGAGAGCCGGTCTATGATCTTGGTGAACACAGTTTCGATTCGATCTTATGCTATTTGGAAATCAGCTTCTAGCCCTAAGTCCCCACGAAATATTCTTCAATTGAACCGAAAATCATCAAAAACTCTAAACACAAAGGAATCTTCCTCGGAACTTCAAAGAGGCCGTTCTCTCAAACCGTGAAGACCCAGAAAACGATCAAGATATCAAATCGAAGCCCTCGCCGAGACGAATCCTTCAATGCAAACAACTTGTCGATCTGACTACAGACACGCCCTCACGCAGAGATACAGTGTGCGCCGATCTGCTTTAGAAAACCAAATCCGATTCTAACAAGGATTTTCTAGCCGAACTCAACTTATGTGCAAGATAAGTTTATCATACCTTAGTTGATTCATTTTATCTTGTTAGCTTATGGCGTTCATGTTATCTTATGCTCCTCGTGTTATTTTATGAGCCGAGAATCCTAGACGGCTAGCATTACCGTGAAACCCTACTCCCGATCGAGAACCACCACCCATATTCAAGGAGTTTCCCGATATCAGTCTGTTCTCGACCCGATACTCAGAAAGTTCCCATCCGTAACCCAACCGCAATCCACCACCCGATACTCAGCAAACTACGATTTCGCGACCCGTCCTTAGCACGATCCGCGATCCAATCTAAGCAAAGTTCCAGCTTGTTTTTGATCTTCTCTGGTTCGATCCTTCTCTTATTGGTGGTCCATTCAACTCGACTAAAGATTAAGGTAATTCTAAAATCCTATGATTCAAAGAATCAAAACTCTAATGGTAAAAATAAGAACCCTAGATCCGAAACCATAATAGAATTGATAGGTTGAATGGTTCATCTAAGTTTTTAGTTGGAACCCAATGATATTTTGCTTGATTGCTTGATTGTTTTGGGTTATATTTAAGTAAACACTTCTAACATGCCTTCAGTGAGGTACAAATCAAGAGGAGTAATACGTGTTATACTCTTTTTCCTTATCCATGGTTTTACACGGATTTTATCCCATGGTTTTAATGAGGCAACATCCAAAGCGTATTACATGGTTATGGCATCCAAGGGGGAGTGTTATAAATCATATTGTGGATTGCCATTACCGGAACTTTGAACCCGAACCAGAACCGGAACAGTACCAGACTGGCCAATTAGAGGTTCTAGGTCAAAGAGTATTCCTAATCCTTATTGGATTAGGATTTGCTATTTTCCTAATCCATGTTGGATTAGGATTTGTATAATTTTCTTTTCTTTATTGGTTTAGGTTTTTCCTTTTTTAGTTAATGTTAGTTTTTCTTTTCCAGAAACTTGCAATTCCCTATATAAGGACACTTTGTGCTTATGCAATGTACACATCGAATTCCCTTTTATTTCTCTACTTTTACAACACGTTATCAGCACGATAGCCTCTAGACCTAAGTCCCCACGAAATATTCTTCAATTCAATCGAAAATCATCAAAAACTCTAAACACAAAGGAATCTTCCTCGGAACTTCAAAGAGGCCGTTCTCTCAAACCGTGAAGACCCAGAAAACGATCAAGATATCAAATCGAAGCCCTCGCCGAGAAAAATCCTTCAGTGCAAACCGCTTGTCGATCTGACTACGGACGCGCCCTCACGCAGAGATACAGTGTGCGCCGATATGCTTTGGAAACCAAATCCGATTCTAACAAGGATTTTCTAGCCGAACTCAACTTATGTGCAAGATAAGTTTATCATACCTTAGTTGATTCATTTTATCTTGTTAGCTTATGGCGTTCATGTTATCTTATGCTCCTCGTGTTAATTCATGAGCAGAGAATCCTAGACGGCTATCATCACCTTGAAATCCTAATCTCGATCGAGAACCACCACCCATATTCAAGGAGTTTCCCGATGTCAGTCTGTTTTCGACCCGATACTCAGAAAGTTCCAATCCGCAACCCAACCGCAATCCACCACCCAATACTCAGCAAACTACGATTTTGCGACCCGTCCTTAGAACGATCCGCGATCCAATCTAAGCAAAATTCCAACTTGTTTTTGATCTTCTCTGGTTCGATCCTTCTCTTATTGGTGGTCCATTCAACTCGACTAAAGGTTAAGGTAATTCTAAAATCCTATGATTTAAAGAATCAAAACTCTAATGGTAAAAATAAGAACCCTAGATCCGAAACCCTAATAGAATTGTTAGGTTGAATGGTTCATTTAAGTTTTTAGTTGGAACCCAATGATATTTTGCTTGATTGCTTGATTGTTTTGGTTGATATTTAAATAAACACATCTAAAAGACCTTCAGTGAGGTACAAATCAAGAGGAGTAATACGTGTTGTACTCGTTTTCCTTATCCATGTTTTACCCGGATTTTATCCCATTGGGTTTTTGGGTTTTTCCTGGAAAGGTTTTAATGAGGCAACATCCAAAGCGTATTACATGGTTATGGCATCCAACGGGGAGTGTTATAAATCATATTGTGGATTGCCATTACCGAAACTTTGAACCCAAACAAGAACCGGAACAGTACCGGACTGGCCAATTAGAGGTTCTAGGTCGGAGAGTATTCCTAATCCTTATTGGATTAGGATTTGCTATTTTCCTAATCCATGTTGGATCAGGATTTGTATAATTTTCTATTCTTTATTGGTTTAGGTTTTTCCTTATTCTAGGTAATGTTAGTTTTTCTTTTCCAGAAACTTGTAATTTCCTATATAAGGACACCTTATGCTTATGCTATATACACATCGAATTCTCCTTGATTTCTCTACGTTTACAACATGTTCTTTTTTTATTCTTTCTTCACCAGTTAAACCAAGAAAATATTACACTAGAAGATAGTTTTGAGTTTATTATACCACTCTAAAGCAGTTTCAACTACCAACACAGTTTTTCTCTTATCTCAACACTCTCTCTCTTCTTCCTAACATTTGAAAAACCATCCCTAACCTTTTATATTATTTTTAATTGAAACCTAACAAAAATACAAGAATCAATTTATGTGGCTATAAATCAGTTCTTTTTTTCTTTTTCTATATCTCTTTAATTTTTTCTTGTCTTTCTCTTACAATTTTTTGTCCATAAAACAAATTATTGTAAAACAACTGAAGATTAAGATGAAAATAAAAAACATATAACGATGGAATTCTAGTTTTTCAATTTTTAGTCAGCCTCATATAGAACTAGTATAAGAAGAAGAATATGAGGACAGAGACGATGACAACGTTGATTATAAAGACAGTGATGGCAGTGAGAACACAAACGACGACGACAAAGATGACGAAGGTGAAGGTGAAGTATGATTCTGAGATATTAAGTTTGTATTGAATCATCGACATCAGCGTTTGGAATCCTCGACTCATCTTCCACTGTGGATTTAACCATTGTTCCAGTGATAGATATATAAGTTCGATGAACTTAGTTTGTGCTTATGGCTGCTTCCTTATGATTTCAAAGAACCGTTTATGACTAAACAGAAATCTACTGAGTTCTTGTTTTCTGATTTTCCTCCACCAAATTTTCCGTCTTACTAGCCAAAGCACCAGGCATCTGATATACCATGATTTTGACCCGCTTTTATCCATGGTATTGATATGTTTTTATAAGTTTTATATATGTTTTGGAGTCTATTAGGTATGTTTTCAGGTTCAGGAGCATTTTGAAGTAAAGTGATGATTTTGGTGCCCTTTTGGAGCTTAAAGGAGATTTTTCCGAGATGACTATGAAGATCAGACAACAAGGATACATATTGATCAATACACGCCCTGTGTGATCGATCGATGACGCTTCTATCGAAGATGAAGTCGAGACACTCCATCGATCGATGTACACTACCATCGATCGATATCAAGCGTGGAGAACAAGTCCGACTTGGCCGACTTGAAGCCCAAGTCTTTCCAATATTACAATAATGCCCCTGACGAGTTTTTAACCTAATGGAACTCATATTTATAGTTTTGGCCTATGTGTTTGGCAAAGCATGCTTTTGAGTGCTTTCGTGCTTTCATGTTTTGAATCCTTTTGTGTTCTTTTGTTCTTTTGATACTATTATATACTTAGCAATAAAGTATTCTTTTCATCTTAATTCTCAAAGGTTATAGAATTCTAGATTTAGAAGAATCACACAAAGAGATTTGTTGTTCCAGGAACCAAAAGTTCAATCTTCTAATCTTATGAATTTCTATTATTACCTTGTTGTTATGAATCTCTGAGCTATGTCTGAGTAGATCCCTTTGTTAGATTTAGGGTTCAAATAGTTATGAGGGATTAGCCCCAACTATGGAATGTTGAGTTGTTGAAATTCATTATCCAAATGAACCCTAATGCTTTCTCTAGAGTAGCTACCTAGAGTATGATCATGGATGTGATTTAACTTGTTAAATCATTGTCCTGAAATTGTTTGGCATAAGCTTAGATCCTCTAGGGATGTGCGAGAGCCGGTCTATGATCTTGGTGAACACAGTTTCGATTCGATCTTATGCTATATCGATCGATACGCCTAAAGAGTTATCGATCGACGGCAACCCATATCGTCCGATATCGCTGTCAAAACATCGGTCGATATTGCCGGCAATAAGATCAATGGATGAGTCTATTTAGCGACCGCTATTAGATCTGTCTAAGAATCGAAGTTCTTATATATCTTGCAAGAAATTCACTAAAACATCTGTAGCAATATAATCTCGATTATCTGAATAGCAACCTTGAATCTAACTACTTTCTTTTATTGTCTTAAACCTAAACCTATTCTCTTGAGCAACTTACCATTGCTCACAAACTGCAATTTACTATTTTACTTAACCAACCTAGCATAATCACTTAGGATTACATCTATTGTGTTCCTTAGTTCCCTGTGGATTTGATCCCTAAGTACTACAACTGAACCTCTTATTTGAGAGAGTAATTCACTTCTTAGGGTTAAACATTTGAGTGATATCACTTGGTTCAGCACGACGTACGGCGGGCTGAACTGCTTGGTTCAACTATCCGTATGGCGAGCTGATGTGTGTGAACCAGCTCGCGATTACGGCGGATGCGGTTTTTGCGTTTTTTTGCTTAACTTGGGCAATCATGTATTAGGAGATTGTTTTGTTCGTTTTCTGAGATGAAAATTTCCAAATTTCGCGCGGATTTCCTTTGTTCGGAAAATCCTTAGAATTTTATAATATAACTTCTCATGTTTTATAAAATGTATTCTTATTTTTGAGAGGAATTTTAGCCATTAATTCCGTCGTGACCGATTTTGACACCAACAGTTAGCCCCCCAGCTTGCTAGAACCTTGAGCTTCTAGCGTGAGGTTCTTGCGAGTGGTTAGCCAGTTTAAGGTAAGTTAGGCAGAATTAATGGTTGGAAAGTTCCGTTGAAAGTGATCTTTCCACTCTCCAGGGAGCGGAAAGCGTTTAGGATTAGTGCTGCGCCTTGTGAAGGCTGCCTACGTACCCTATTGAAGGGATCAAGCCATTCGTAGTTCGTCTTGGAGTTAGGGTTCGTATGACATGTTTCCCAGTAAGACCTTTACAGTCTAGTTGTGTGTTGTGTAGAGATTATCGAGCATATTGATGTCGATGGCATCTTGTATTGGACCTTTGCCAGCTTAGCCTCGTAGGCTGTTTGCTCTGGTCGAGTGTGGCCGTTATAGTTTTCGGACTGGCCGTGTGCGGCTTTGAGTCCATGCCGCTTTGCGGCTTTATTATAAATCAGTTTGCGTTTTTAAGAGCATGTGTTTATTCGTATGAATGTAGAGGGAAGAATATGAGTTGTCGTCTCATAGTCTGACTCTTTTTGTAGATCGCCTATTCGTTTGCCCGTTCTGGAATTTTTCAAAATTCGGTGAGCGTTTAGATTTGAACGAAGAGACATGCCTTTAGGATCTCGAATCATGCCTTGAGACGTTAGAGACCAGTGTGTTGGGTTTAGGGCAAGACCTAGGTATACTTTCGGATTGAGTCTATGCGATGACAAGTTGGCTTTCGTTTTGCCTGTTGCAATTTTAACTTGATTCCATACCAATTTAGAGTCCACGATAGGTTATCGGCTTATACGACTCATCTGGTTGGAATCGAGCATCTCACCGAGGACAATTTTTAAGTTTCCCGGAAGTGCTGACCAAAAGTTTGGATTTCTTTTATAGCGTTATTACCCTTGTGTCGGGTGTATGAGAGCTATCTCTGCGAGATAACTTAAGTTTGTTTTGGAGTGTTGCGAGTTTGTTGTGATCAGCAACAAACTTGGTGGTAGACGCTACCGTTGTTTGGGCCTTCACGAAGGATACGTATCTTAAGAAGTTTTGAATGTTTTATAGTCGCGGATTGACTGTTGGGTCTTCCAATAAATTTATTTTATCGAGGAAGGTATTTGTGTCGAAAAACTGTTCTTCAGGCGTCTGCGACGTCTCGCAATACCGAAGATTGTTTTTTTTTTATATGTCGCATTTCGTGTTCGAAACGTTTGCGGGCTCAAAGATGTTGCTTTGTCTGGACCCTGGTTTGCAGAAATACTTTGGTTTGTTTGTGGACATTCACAGCCAAACATACGCTCATGCTTGTATGTTAAGTAGTTTTATTCGTGCTAGAGAGAAATTAGGACCGAGAGGTCGCGTAAGTTTGCTCCTGAAACGAAGCGTCTTTAATTACAGTTCTCTATGAAGTGTTGACCTTCCGAGACTCGTACGGCTTCAGGAGCTCTGTTATGAGTGTTTTCTTACACGTCGGATTTTGTAGGCAACTCGCTTCAGAAATAGAGTGAATCGTGAGAATACAGAACTTAGCCGATTTTCGACAAGTTTGCATTATCCGTTGAATGTATTGGCTTGGTGTGAAGGTTGTATTCAGCCGCATAGCCAAGGACGTAGTTGGTAGATGATTAGAACACAGCACTCTCGTGCTATCAATAAGGTCGAGTCAGTTTGTAAACTTGGACTCGGCATTGAAATGAAACGTGATCGGACAAGGGCCAAGTAGTGTTTGTCAAGATTGATATGCCAAGTATGTCTATGGTCGTAAAAAATGTTTTCCGTTTTAGGTTTGATTTATATGATGAAATTTTTGTATAATCTTTCCTTTGTTGTATGAAAGTTGTTTCTTTTTTTCCCGAGGGAGACAGAGCCCAAGAAGCTTGATACAGAACCCGTTCAGAATCGGTTGCGGGGTAGTTTCATTTTCGGTTGTTATCGAGAGGAATGAGAGAGGATGCTCGTGAACAGCAGGGCTAAAGAATGAGATCTTTCAGATCGTGGTGCGAGGAAACAAAGTTTTAGATTGGTCGTTCAGTGTCGGATCGTATAGCTTGGTTTTCGCTCTTAGGAAAGTACTTTTCACAAAACCTGTTACGTTTACTTTTGAAAGTTACTTCGTTATGACATGATCCTGACTATATGAAGGATTTTTTGCATAAGTAACGGGCTATGAATTTAGTAAATCGACACAACGCATTGGGATAACAATGTCTCCGCATATTTTTGAGAAACCTTTCCGCTTTGTTTTTGATTCTTCGCGATAGTTTTTTGGAGTCACTCACAGAGTTTTACCAAAAGTCATTTCGCCGAGATCTAGTTGCAAAACTATTTAGCGGGTTTCTTGAGCGAGATAGGATCACTTGACCAGCAATAGGATCAGTTGGCGAGCAGGAGGATGTGTTCTCTATTGCTGCTTTGTGTTCTCGATTTTTCTTTTTGCCGCAAATGTTCTTGACATTATTCCGTGACTCACTTGGTTTGATGGAAAATGAGAGCAATGGTTTGATGCCTAAATATTTCTCGTATAATTTTTTGCTTCCTATACGAAACTTGTTTTATCAAGTTGGAAAAGATCTTTAGGACTTCGGTAAATCATCGAGTTTCACTCTGAAGGTTGGCATAGATTTTCTGACGGCATGATTGCGATGAGACATGCTGTATAGTCTTTGATTTTATTTCCCAGACGATTTGGATCACTCTTTAGCATTTAGACGGATTCTAGATTGTCGTTTGCTTTTGGGATGATTTTGACGAGGCATCACATTGTACGAATATTTTCGGTGGGTCGATTAAGGACCATGATGATGACATGGAGTATGTATGTTTTATGAAAATTTCTAGGAACTAGTCGGTTTTAAGACGACGTCAGTGTCTCTAGTTCCTTCTTTCTTTTAGGAAATGAGATGAATACGCTCGAATGCGTGGCGATCGTTTCTCGGTTATACGAGAGATTTGATCGGTTTGCGAGTTATGCCTGAACAATTAGAGAACAATAGATCGAGATAGACAAAAATTGCTTACAACTTAGCATGCTAGACTATCCCCTTAAATTCTAAGTTCCCTAGGTTTTACGGCAGTTTACAAGACGTTTTAATTCCTTGCCTACGAGAATAAGATGTCTAATAAAATTTTCAAATCGGACATACCTAAGTTTCTTCGATGATTTGGGACTGCCTATTCTTTGTTCTTCGTCTTTTGACTTATTTTCGTATGAACTGGTCTTTGACGAAATACCAACAAGAATATCGGAGTGGGGAAGGGATTTCAACATCGGAATTTTTGTTATACTGTTGTAAAATCCAGCTCACGTTTATGATTATATGTTTTCGACTTAACGTGGCAGAATTTCGTAAAACCGGATTGCGTGTAGAGAGTTAAAATCTCTCGTATAGTTTAGGCAACTTTGGTGTTAAGTCGACCATTGCCGTTTTAGACGATTGATTCGAACTTATACGAAAAAGCAAGTCTTTGGGGTTTTTATCGTAAAATCTCAATGGAAACTCAGATTGAGACAAAACAAAAATTTGCGCGATCGAGACTCGCGAGAGAAACTTGAGGAGTGGTTCAGATCGCCCTAGGGCGAGCTGGGTGAGCCTTCTCAGCTCGCTACACGGCGAGCTAGTGCTGACAGTCTCGAGTTGACTTGTTTTCGTCGTAAAATCTCAACGGAAAGTCCGATTAAGACGAAACGAAAACCTGTACGATCGTGACTGGAGAGAGAAGATCGGGGAGTGTTTCAGCTCGCCGTATTGTGAGCTGATTTGAGTGAACCGGCTCGCTGTACGGCGAACTGATTTTAGTGAACCAGCTGGAGTTGTTTTACCAGCTGTTTTGCGAGTTGCGACTTCGTTTTTCACATATCCGGACATCATTTTGATCAAGCGTTTTTCTGCTATGAGTAAGAGTAATCCGACCCCCCTCTTTCTAGCGCCAAACTGTGGAACCGAAATTCACACCGTCGATTTCCGTAAAATAAGAAAATTTAAAAAACCCCTAATTTTCCAGAGGACCCGGATCTCTGCGAGAGCCAACGAGAAGTAACCAAATAAATGCGGAAAATATGAAAAACATGATGAAATGATTTTATAAAGAAAGTTGATCTTATTTCGAATTCTCATAAGAGCGTTGCGATCTTTACAAGAGATTACAAAGGCTTTGGCCGCAGGAGCCGTCAGCGAGTTTCCTAGTTCTAGCAACATCAAACTCTAAACCTAGTTGAGTCGCAGCTCGATAACAAAAGACGAAAAAGATAAGAAAAAAGGGTTTTGATTGATTTCGGACTGAACCTTATGAAAGGCTGCCTTTGTATCCCTTTAGAGGATCAAGTCGAACGTAGTTCAATTGATAGAGCTGGACAAGAGGTCAAATTGCCTGGGCGAGTTTGTCTAGTAAATGAGCGCCAGTCATAGAAACCAAACTTCTCGAGAATAAAGCCTAAGTTTCTAAGTGCGGAAAATTCTAAGTCTAGAAAAGTTGTAAAAGTCTCAGATGAGAGCTCTCAAAATCGTCCTTTGCCCTTGGCCCCAATATTCTGCTTATATACTCCCTCCTTAGGCGGTTTAATCCTTCCTTTTCGCCCAGATTCGAGTTTATCGAGAATCTTCCATTTATCTCGATCTTTCCATTTTTCTTGCGAGAATCTTCTATTTATCTTCAAACTTGACATTTATCTTCAAACTTGACATTTATCTTCTTTCTGCGAGTAAATCGTCAAACCCTCGTCAGATCTTTGGGCTGGACCTCGTTTAAAGTCGCGAGTAGGCTTTCATCGCGTTTTAGGACTTTCTGAGCCGTTTTGCAATAAAAACCGTTTTACGATTTTAGACGAGATCGTTTCCTCACACGATGCCGTTTTTAAGTAAGCATCTCGAGTTAATCGTATATTTTGGCAATGTTCGATGTTTCGTTTAATCGTTACCGCTTTTTACGATTTACTCGAAGTTTTACTAAAACCGCGCTTTTTACGATTTTTTATAAAACATCTCGAGTTAATCGTATAGTTTGGAAATGTTCGGCGTTTCGTTTGGCCGTTGCCGGTTTATACGATTTACTTGAGTTCTTTCGAGAAAAAAAGACTTTACGGTTTTTATCATAAAACTTGATTGATAAGACGGATCGAGATAAAAAAAAGAGACGTTCCGATCATGGTTCAGAGCACGATTGGAGTCGAAGGACGTATCCTTCGTGTCAGAAGTGCGGGGAGCAGGGCTCGGATTGGTCAGCTCGACGTACGGCGAACTGAACTGCTTGGTTCAGCTCGCCGTATGGCGAGCTGAATTGCTTGGTTCAGCTCGCCGTATGGCGAGCTGAACTGCTTGTTTCAGCTAGCCGTACGGAGAGCTGATGTGTGTGAACCAGCTCGCGATTACGGCGGATGCGGTTTTTGCGTTTTTTCGCCTAACTTGGACAATCGTGTATTCAGAGATTGTCTCGTTCGTTTTCCGGAGATGACAATTTCCAAATTTCGCGCAGATTTCCTTTGTTCGGAAAATCCTTATAATTTTATAAAACAACTTCTCGTGTTTTATAAAACGTATTCTTATTTTTGCGGAGACTTTTAGCCATTGATTCCGTCGTGACCGATTTTGACACCAACAATGTGCATCGAACAGAGACACCAAATGCATGAGACTTCCATGAAAAATGTCGTATGGATAGTCGTAGAATCAATTCACCAAAGAAGAAAGAACAGAAGAGGAGTGATCAATGATCCAAAGAGATCATTGATCAGAGAAGCTGCCAATTTTCTTCTTCATCTTCAGAGCCGCTCTAGGGTTTTTAATAACTTTTTCGTTATAAACTGTTAAACTTTCTTTATGATGAGTTACTTTATTATAAACTTTAATGAGAACATATAGCTTATACAGTATACTGCTAATGTTTTATTATCAGATGTACTAATCGAGACCTAAATTTTAATTTGATGGAGAGGATCCCTTAGATATAACTTCCTAGGACCGGTCAAGAGGACAAAAAAAAATAGACGATCGATTTTGGCATATATCATGAGAGAATATATTTTATTTGAATTATTCATGTTAATTTTTAAATGTATAAAGATAACTCATAGTTTTAACTCTTTAATCACACTACAAGTGCACATCAAATCACATTAGTATAGAATGGATCAAATCCATAAATATGAATCTTATACAACAAGTCTACGAGAATAATGTAAACTTAAGAAGAATATGTTGAGAATGTGTGTGTTGTTCTATTCATCACGTATAGCTTTACATATGTACTGAAAACCTAACAAGAAAATCTCGACATACGAGATCTCATCTCATCCCATATCTGCTTCACACTTATCTCATAATATACTAACTTATACCCCAAGTTACACTATATACAAAACAATAACCGTATTACATCGAACCAAAACATACTGGCCTCTTACACTCTCCCTCAAGTTAGAGAGTGGAGGTTACAAACACCCAACTCGGCCACTAAGTACTGAAACGCGGAAGCTCCCAATGCCTTGATCATAATGTCTGCAATCTCCTCCATTGTACATATATGCTGAGTCACAATCAATCCTTCTTGAACAGCGTCTTTAATACTGTGAAAGTCGGCCTCAATATGTTTTGTTCGCTCATGGAAAATGGGATTAGCTGTGATATACAATGCTACTTTGCTGTCGAAGAACAGTTCCATCGCCTCCTTGTGCGTGACACCCAAATCCTTCAACAGTCTCTTTAGCCACTTAAGTTCTCGAACAGTCACTCCCATGGCCCTATAGTCTGCCTCAGCTGATGAATGAGAAACCGTGTTCTGTTTCTTTGTCTTCCACGAGACAGGTGAATCAATTAAGCAGCATTCTAAAACACAAAACACGAATGCATAAACTTTCCACACTCGTGGCTTCCGTCAATATACCAAGCTAGAGAACTAACTCCTGTTCTAAGTGATTAAACATGCATTAAGTTCGAGTTTCGAAGGTGCACATATCGCAATAACATCAACTCGCGCGGCTAAGGACACTTTTAAGTGATAAAATAAACTTCCACTGCGTTCAATTAACCTGAGATCATGAACTATGTGATCAATCAAGTTTAATCACTAAGAACAATCCAAGTGCATAACTCTAATGAAGATTCCCTAATCAAACAATCCTTAAATTCGTTATGTAGGTATCATTTGAAAATACTAGAATTACTACAAAAACTAGGTGTTGACCCGCGCCCGGCGCGGGGTGAGTGATGGAAAGAGGTTATTACTATAATATGTAAGATAATATAATATAAATTTATTTGTATTTTTTGTTAGAGCAAAGTTTGTGTATTGGATATGTCCATTGATTGAAGTGTTTATATTAGAAAAAAATTTCAGAGTAAGGAAAGATTTTTATTAATTTATTAAATAATTTATGAAAAATAAAACATAAAAATATAATTGTTCATTTAATAACCAAAGTATGATGATAATAATAAAATAAATAATTGTAATATATTTTTGTATATGATATATTTAGAATTTTTAAAACTTACATATATTTATATATTTAAACAATTACTTATATATTTATAGAATCATTGAATGTTAAGAAAACCTTTATCTAAGAAAGAAAATATTCATAGCAGAAATTTTTATATTTTAAAAGTAAAAAAATTAAATTAAATGAAAATATCATGTATCCCACCAAAAGACACTGTTTGGAATCTTCAAAAGTTAGTCTTTAGTCAACTTAACTTATGTAAATAAACATCAAAATAAATTAATCAAGAAACATTAAAATGTTCATGTATACTTCTTTTTGAGAACTTCTATCCTTGGAAGTTCAGGATCAAACGAAATGTGAGAACATCATTCAAATTTCTTCTAATTATATATTTGAAATGACTAACTAAATAACTTATATCATATATATACATATATATATATATATATGTATGTGCAAGAGCTATACGGTAAAATACCTTCTTCCCACTCAATGGATCATAAACTTAAAACACATAACACAACATGACCATCCGTGGAGGTTCAAAATCAAGTAAATCCTGAGCGTTAGTTACATAATCGATACACTTGATTCCAGTGAACTTGTTTGCAAAGATCAATATAAAACGTAATATTAATAAAA
Source organism: Eruca vesicaria subsp. sativa (assembly GCA_932364175.1). Classification (NCBI taxonomy): domain Eukaryota; kingdom Viridiplantae; phylum Streptophyta; class Magnoliopsida; order Brassicales; family Brassicaceae; genus Eruca; species Eruca vesicaria. Next base: position 122,726 of record CAKOAT010170711.1, read on the forward strand.
CTATTTACAAAGACATAATTTCATATGAACATGTTTGTAGAGATCAATATATAAGAATATTAATGCAACTATTTAAAAAAAAACTAAAAAGGATATCATAAGAATGAGGACCACAAACTCGAGATAACTTAAAACTTCACTCCTAGGTTTTCGAACAATTGCTTTATGTAAATTAATTATTTTCACAGAACTTTTTTTTTTGGTATCGCAGTTTTTTTTTAGGTTGGTTGTGATTCTGTAGAAATAACTTTAGTTTGATATATATATATANTTTAAAAAAAAACTAAAAAGGATATCATAAGAATGAGGACCACAAACTCGAGATAACTTAAAACTTCACTCCTAGGTTTTCGAACAATTGCTTTATGTAAATTAATTATTTTCACAGAACTTTTTTTTTTGGTATCGCAGTTTTTTTTTAGGTTGGTTGTGATTCTGTAGAAATAACTTTAGTTTGATATATATATATATAGACATCAAACTTAGGCTTTAGGCACACAAGATTTGAGTTACAAACGAAAATGTTTGGCAAATTCAGAAAGTATTGATTTACTATAGTATTTAACCATAAACCAAGTATGTTTGACCATAGATCAACAATAAGTACTTGTGCATCACCATTTATGTTTATTCAATATTTCAAAAAAAATCATGGAACTTAATTGAAGGGATTCTTTGAAATTTATTACAAATTTTAGAGAATTATAAGGTTAAGTAGTATGAGAAAAGAAAATTCTTAGTAAGTTTATTTAAAACATATATTTCTTTAGTTTGAGAAACAAACGATGTATTAGAAAGGTTATAGTTTAAAAAAATAGTATTCAGAAATATAATTTATGTTTAGTTTGAGAAAACAAATATTTTTTCAGATATCATATAATAATATTGATATCATATCAGAAATAATGCATTGGAAATGTGAAATATCTATTTTTTAGAAATAATTTTTTTTCTAAAACATGGATTATACTAAAACAGAAAAAGTATGCAGCTAACCATATTTGATATATTTAGTAAAAACGCTACTCAAATAATATCTATTATTATTTTGCAATTAAAACTGACTCATATATTGCTTAGTAACTAACCATATTTGATATTTATGATTATGGTTAATAATTTACCCTAATTTTGTATCTTCTGACTGATAATATTTATGTGTAGAATCACTAATTGTTCTTGTCTCTGAATTTAATTGGTAAGAACTAATCAAGAGAGGAATCAAATTTAATTATAGTTCTTTGGAATATAATCATTTTGAGTGAATAAATTAGTGACATAATATATGTTATTTACCATTTATATCAAGTTTGGCCATTATCATAATGACATGATTGTGATTTTATATGTATTATAGGAAACATAATAATGTATTAAAAGAATCATAATGTATAATAGAAATCATAATGACATAATTTATTATAATTACCATTTATATCAAGTGTGGCCATTATCATAATGACACGATTGTGATTTCATATGTATTATAGGAAACAATAATCATTTAGATTTTTTTCAATATAAAAATATGTTCCAAAGTGATTTTTTTATATGTAGATATATATAACATGATAAAGATAACATATAGTTTGAGATAGATTTATTTACATGTCAATAATATTTTTACTGGAATTTGCATTATAATAAACATTTAATTAATATCATTTGTCAAATACGATAACTACAGAAAATATTTATTCAACATTCAAAATTCTATTATAAAGTTATATATAATCGGTAATTATATAAATCAATGATTAATATTATATTTTAAAATTAAAATACGTCAATTTGAAAATTACGTGATTGACTTACTTAAAATACGTGATTAACTTACTTAATGTAACTCATAATATTAATTTTGTGTGTAAAGGTTGGTCGTGTGGTTTAAATTCTTTTTAATCTCATACTTATAACTTTCTTGATTCTAAAGATTTCCAAATTAATCGTATGAAGGGGGAAATCATACTTTCCGTAATTTAAAGTTGTACAAAGGTTGGTATATCTGATTCATTGTATTTTTTCATCGAGACAACATTTATTCACAGGTATTTAGTAATTCAAATTTTTTAAAATAATATAAATATTATAATTTTTATTATATTTTCTATTTATAAATATGTATTTATTCACCATTACTTACTTATATTATAAAGTTACATATTTGTCTAATACCATTATCAAATACGATAACAACATTCATTATTATATTTTAATATGTAATATGTAATGTAATATGTAATGTAATATGTAATGTAACTTTATATTCACCATTACTTACTTATATTATAAAGTTACATATTTGACTAATACCATTATCAAATACGATAACAACAAATGGTCTTTCATTCAATATTCGAAATATATTATAAAGTTAGATTACATCTTGATCTCTATTGTGCGGGTCATATTAAAATATAATAATGAATGGATATTGTATAAATTTTATAATAATGAAGATAACCCGGGCGTAGTGAATGTTTATAAAAAGAATGATGAATGTTTAATAGCATTGTCAAATACGTAATGAAGTAATGTTCGAATATTCATTAATAATAAATATTTAGAGGTATATGATGAATAAAATGAAAGTATATAGGTTTGTCTTCAATGGCATGAAATGTAACATCTCTAGTTAAGAAATGGTTATTCCAAAAAAGCAATGAGGTGAATTGTGGTGATGCCACATAAATAATGGCATAATGATTAATAACACATGAACAAAAGATTTAATGTTATAAGTTCTCCTAAAATAATAAGAAGGGGATGGTTAGAGCTATCTATACGTTAAAGGATCGATTACTCTCATTCGAATAAATTTAATTTAGTTTGAGAGGGTCTTCTGGTCAAAACTTCTATGTTATAACCTCTCCAGAAATATTTTTTATTTCAACACTTTTTTCAATAATTTTGGGGGTTGTATTCTAATATTGTATTACAAATATTTTTTGTATAATCAAGAAAAACAATTAAACTAGCAGAACCCATTAAAATATATATCATGATCTATTGATTACCTTTCTATTTTGAAAACTTCAAAAGTCTTGATTCAATCTTATGCAAGCTATCCTTCCATAACTACCTTTTTATTTTTACTACTTATCCCAGTTTGTTTTTTTTTTAATTATAAGATATCATAAATGATAAAGTTGATCATTTTATTTACTACTTTGACAAATTTAATTTTTAACAATTAGATTTCCTAAATAAAACATTAATTTGACCCTTCATTTTTTTATTAATAATATTTCCTAAATGATAAATTTGACCACTCTTATTTTATCAATAAGTATCCTATATGCCAAATTGACCATTTTGGTAAGAAATTGTTTTTCGTAAATAAAAATTATTTTAATTAACATCAAATCAATATTAAATATTATATCTATGTTATGAATTATCCAAATATTTTTATTGAATTAATATTTTTGCTATCAATGTTATTGAATCAATAACTTAATCTAAAATACATTTTCCTAAAAATAAAATATATAAAATTTTAATTAATTTTCATGAAAGAAAAGAAAATAAGAACTAGAATTTCTTTTGAAAATTATCGAAACAAAACTCAGAATTAATGATATTATTTTACTTTATAAATTTATTACTAATTAAATCACAATTATTTCAATACATTAACTTTTTCTCTAAAAGTCAGTTTTAACACTAAAATAAATTAACTATAAGGTCAATGTTTAAAAACTTTTAATATTTTTTTCCATAACTAAAACCCTTTAAAACATTTTTTTATCTTTTAAAAGCATAAAAGTTTAGCATAAAATCGTCAAAGAAAATTAAGAAATGACCTAAAATTCTACGTAAAATGGTAAGGTAGTAAATAATAATTTTCACAGGGTCTATATATATAGACATCGAATCTCTTTGTAAACACACAAAAGTAAAGAAAGTAATCTCTCAATTATATAAAATTTGAGTTTAGTGAGAGGTTGTGATCAGATTAAAGATTACGTTCATTTCAAAGGTGTGTAAATATACATACTAGACGTTCTATCATATCTTATTAATTTTCTCCATTTTCTTTTTTTTTTTTTTACACAGGGAGGAGGAAGAAAGATGGTGTGGTCTCGGAAGATCGCCCAGGTGTCCTCGAGTGAGTACGAACAGGAAATGCCTGGGCATCAGAGACAGAACTGTTTGAGGTGAAAATGGTTTGAACAATGTAAAGAGAGATGAGGGCGAACAAAGACGTTTTATTAGATCTAAACGAAGTGTTTACAAAGAGAAGAGTACAAGGGCGGACTAGCCGGAAATACGATTCAGCGGGTAAACGGAAGGTGACTAAACCGTCAAGTGAGTAAACAGGGTAAGCGGCTAAGTAGGATGATGAGT
>CAKOAT010170822.1:4886-45653 GCA_932364175.1 Eruca vesicaria subsp. sativa
GATTTCTCGAGTTTTATAAAACGATTCTCGAGCTTTATAAAACGATTTCTCGAGTTTTATAAAACGATTCTCGAGCTTTATAAAACGATTTCTCGAGCTTTATAAAACGATTTCTCGAGCTTTATAAAACGATTTCTCGAGTTTTATAAAACGATTTTTCCAGTTTTATAAAACGATTCTCGAGCTTTATAAAACTGTTGTTTTTGTATTCTTGCGGAAAGTTTTGGCTATTAATTCCGTCGTACCGATTTTGACCCCAACATCTTCCTTTGAAACCTAAAATCATTTTGCTTTAGTGAGGCCTTTTTGTGAAAGCTAGTCATGTGCAAAATCTTGAGAGTATTAGGAGCGACAATGGTTTGTTCTTATCTTATGCTAGTACTAGGACCTCATATTGGCTAGCACTTAGGATGGTATTTGGGTTTGTGAGTTTGATTTTGATCTTGGGATTGGGAAGTGAAAAAGAAAGGAATGAAAAGAGTGAGAAAAAGAAAACCACTAGGGATAATTAAAAAAAATAAAAAAAAAAGAAGAATGAAGTTTGAAAGCTCTAAAATCCTTTAGAGAAATCCCTTTAGAATCAAAAAAAAAAATGAAAAGAAAGATTTGGGATAGACAATGAAAATAGAAGAAAAAGATAGGAATAAATAGCTAAATGTGAGAATGTTGAAAAAGATCCCTAGTTGGTTAAAAACAATGAGAAAGAGTGATAATTTGGTGGGTGTTGAAGATGGGTAAATCTTTTGGGTTTTAAGACTTCTAAAGGAGAAGATTTGAGTTTAGGATCATTTAGGAAAGGGGTAGAATGATAAGAACAAGTCATTGTATGCATGAATTGCTCCTTTTCTTAGATAAATTTTGCATAATGATCTAGCTACTATGTTTGAGTGTTACCACCAAAAAGAATTATGATGAAACCCCTCTTTGTTTCTCATTTAACCATTTTTCTCACCTAGCCAATTGATTGAGATCAAGTCCCCATTTGCAAGACTTCACCATATTTATTTAAACTTAAATGAATGTGATGGTTGGTTTGAAGGTTTAGCTGGTTGGTGATCCTCAACTTGTTTTTGAGTAATGAGCTTAGATAAGCCTTGAGAAGATAGAGTGTAATAAAAGATGATTGCATTTGCTATTGGCTCTGTTTGTTTGGGATGGTGTGTTGAATTTAAGAAGTGTTTCTTGTGAATCTGAGTTCCCCCTCTTAGTCTCTTCCTTTGGTTTGATTTGAATCTTCTTGAGGACAAGTAAGATGCTAGTGTGGGGGAGTTGATGTGAGGCATATTTCCTAGTTTTAGCTATTCATTTTAGTTTTAAATTTGCATTAGATTTAGACTTACACGTCTTTAAGTTATGCATTTGCATTCATAAGTCCTATCAGGTGATGGAGTACCAAAAGGATGAGATATGAGGATTGGAGAAGTGTTTAGCACTTGATATGGAGCTTTGGAGGAGGTTTGTTGTTTGGCCAAGCATGTACCGGGTGGCCCTTACCGGGTGCCATCACCCGGCCACATGTGTTGAGGAACGAGGGATCAGACCGGGCAAGCTATACCGGGTAAGCACTCGCGGCCGCACAATGGAGCTGAGGAACGAGGGACTTGACCGGGCAAGCTATACCGGGTAAGCACTCCCGGCCGCACAATGGAGCTGAAGAATGAGGGACTTGACCGGGTAAGACTCACCGGGTAAGCGCACCCGGCCGCACAAAGGAGCTGATGGGCGAGGAACCTGACCGGGTAGCATGGGCCGGGTAATGGCACCCGGTCGCAACGAAGCACCAACGACCAACTCTTCAGACCGGGTTGACTAGGCCGGGCTGGTCGAGAATGTGCCTTACCCGCTCCGTGCTTTTTCATCTGCCCAAGACAAATCTTTACCTAATGATTAAGGGTTGTTTAGTCTTTTTAATTATAAGACCTTAGGGTTATTAGGGGAGTATAAGTACCTCTTGTAAGCACTTTTTAGAAGGTTAATCTTTGTTTTATCTAAGAACACAACCTTGGTGAAACTTTGAATCTTAATCTATTTTTCCTTCTTAAGCATTTGAGTTTTATTTATCTATTAATCATGATTAGTTTTGAATCTCTCATGAGTTTAAGATTAAGAATGATGATTAGTGAGTAAACATCTTTTGAGATTTGAGGCTTGGGTGATTAGGGTGATTTGATGAAGATCTAGATTGCTATTTGTTAGATCCATGATGTCTTATGCATAATACTTGAGTTTAATGCTAATTTAGTCTTGATCACACTAGATTAGAACCCTAGACATTTCATGCCCATAAGGTGTTTGTGTAAATGTCTGAACCAAAGTATTTATGCTTTTTGCTTGCTTAGCCAAGGAGACTTGATGCTAGGGATGCTTAGATGGTTAGTAGATTTAGTCTTAAGGTTTGTTTGATTGATTTAGGCCAAAGAGATTTGATGCCTAAAGCTTGAAAGCAAAAGGGCATCCGTCTTGAGAAAGAGTTTGTCTATTGAAGTGTCTAGACCTATAAGACTAGTTGATTGTTTAACTTAGCATTCTAGATTGGATTCTCATTCACCCAAAGTCAATACCCTTGCCCCTTGTCTCATCTCTCATCCATTGATTGATAGTTTTAAATATTTCATTGCATTCCTTATTGTATGTTACTTTCTACCATATCAAAACCCCCTCTTGATTGCATTTAGATTAAGCACATGACTTGCATTCTCTTTGATCCCTACACTCAGAAATGGATTGACACTCTACTTACTCTAGTACATTGATTTGAACATAAGGGACTAAAAATCCCTTTATCAAATGACTGAATATTCGGTCGCTAATCAGTAGCTAATTACCGACTGAATAACGACTGTTTTATTTACCGACCAGCACTATAACGACGGCCTTAATTAGTCGCAAATCAGTCACTAATCTTGTTTTTGCGACTGATTTCCTACTATTCTTGCAGTAGCTAAATACATGTTTTCTTGTAGTGACCCCAACATCGCTTGTCCAAATTGATCCTAAAATCAGAGACAAGGGTGATCAATCCTTGATCTTAGCATTAATTGATAACTAGATTGAGAACTATATTTTAAACACCTTAATAATGGTTCAATTCAATGCATGAGTCAACCTTAATGAGAAACCTAAATTTAACAAGAGAGACTACTCAAACATATTCATGAGAGACAAAGTGTGATGGTCTGAATAATACTTTAAGATAATAATAAAAAGAAACAATAAGTAAAAAGGGAGTTCAAGATCTTCTCTGTAATGGTAGTTCAGATCTCTCTCTCCATCAAAACTCCTCTCACAGTGTAGCTAGATGGTTTTCCAAATTAGGCCTAAAAGTCTCCAAAGTTGTCTACCTAAACTAGTACAAAACCCTCTTAATATAGCCTAACAGGCGGCCAGGGACTTAGTGTGTAAATTATTAAAACTCTTGTGAAGCAATTAGGGCTTCTAATCTTCATTTAATCGCTTGGATAACTTATGTATCAATCGATGCATAACGCCATTATCGACCGATACGGGTAATCATCTATCGGTCGATTGCTCTCAACGTGCATCGGTCGATAGCTTAAACATCGTTTTGCTCATATCTTCATAAAGTCTCCATTTTAGCTCCAAAATGCATGTTTTACACCAGTGAGTACATGAATCTGTAAAAGCTCTAAAAAGACACTAAAAGTATCCTTTTGTTTTCCAAAACATATATAAATCATGGCTGAAAACGGTTAATATCCATGATATATGAACTCCCCCAGACTTATCCTTTTGCTTGTTCTCAAGAAAATAATAGAACATTGGTCTAGAAAAGGTTTGAAAGGTGGAAACTCTTACAATTCTAGACTTAGAACCATCACCTCTGTACTTATTGCAAGCCACATCAGATATCTATCAATTTCCAGAAATACATTATACAATATCCTAGCTTAGCAACCAAATACATCTAACCAATCAACTTAAACATTCCTTGTCTGTCTATCCCCTCTACTGATTTCATTTATGTATAAAAATAAAGGTGTAGGCTTTACCTTGGGAGTATCGATCAAGGAACACTTGGATTCGACTTAAACAAGTTTCAAGCATTTTCATCCTGGTTCCCTTTCTCTCTTTTATCTCCCTTCTCTGAATCCCAATTCTTTCTTCTCTTTTTTATATCAATCCCAATGAACAACTAATGTTCATCTTATTGATCTTTCTATTTTTTTGTAGCTCTTTTGACAAAGTGGAGACGAATAGTGGGGTCATAGGTAATTTACCTCTCCCTCGCTTCAACAATGTGTGATCATTCCTTTGATTTAGAATAGTGGGTTCATGGGTAATGTACCTCTCCCTCTGCCTCTCAGGAAATCATTTCAATATTTTTATTTTCTGGGGATGCCAAAGGAAGGAGAGAAGGAAACCAAAATTTTTGAAGCTTTTACCTTCCAGACTTGCAGGAAGATTCCGATCCCTTGTATACCAAGCCCCAAGACAAGCAATAGATGTCAGGTTAGGTTGGAAATCAGCTTTGGTTCTTCCATACAATCATGAAAGTGTTGACATAGGTGACTGGTGATCCACTTTAGAATCTATAGTATTTTCTGTAACTGACAAATCTAAGAGTGGTGCTAAGGAGTGGTTTGGTAACAAGTCTGAATATAATCACTACTTCCTTCTTAGTAAAACACACTTTTTTTAAGAAAATGAAAATGAAAATAAGAATAAAAATAAAATAAGAGTAAAAATAAAAATGAAAATGTTAGTAGATACCCCCCCCAGACTTAAACAACACTGTCCCCAGTGTTATGACTCTAAGAGGAAATGAAAAGTAATATAGCAAATATGTTCATGTTAGTAGGAACAGTCGTACCTCAATCTCGACATATCGATCGATACGAGGTGATGTATATCGATCGATAAGGTGCCGTCACCTATTTGCGCTGTCAATCATCGAACTCAACATCCAAGAGTTATGTAGTTTATGTTAGCTCTGTTAGACATCCTCAAAACACACAAATAGTTAGATAATAAGATAGTAGCGGGCATAGTCAGAAAATAAAAGGTACGAATAAAAATCCTACAAGTCTGAAAATGAAAGCGAAAACATAGTAGCATGAGATAAAAGGATAGAAATACGGGCGAATGAATCAGCCCTCACTGCCCTCGTCATCGTCGTCGTCGTCGTCCTCCTCACCACTCTCGTCACCCTGATCAGGCTGTGGGGTCGAAGCTGCAGGGGACGGGTCAAAAGCTGAAGTGCTAGCTCGGCTAGAACAGCGGCATCTCGAGACGCGGGACCAGATGGCACGAAGAGCGTCCAACACTGCTCTCCTGTAGACCTGCTCCTCTTCTGCCTCCATCCCTGATAGATCTGGGAACGGGGGCAGAGAAGCTGATGATGAAGCGCGGGAGGTGCTGGCACTGCGGACTCCTGTGTCGCGACGCTGCAGGGCTGGAGCGAGTACTAAAGCTGGGTCTGGCTGGAAACGGAGCCTGTCGAGGTTACCCGCAAAGAGGGTCGTCTCTAGATGAGGCAGGCGGAACCGGTGTGCACCAGCTGGATTCCTGAAAGCCCATAGGAGCTCCCTGTCCATCCACTGGCTGTTACGCAGATGCTCTGCGTCCAAGTAATGCCGGGAAGTTTCCACATCATCCTCGTCAAAACGGATCCCACAATGCTGGAAGATCGGTGTCAGCAGAATCCCTACCGTCTCCTTCTTCCTCCCTTTTCCACCGGAGAAAGGGTTGGTCTTCAAACTAAGTAGATGCTCAGTGAAGACAGCACCCAAGTTGGGTGTACCCATGTTTCGCTCCGGGTCTAAAAAGGTCAGATCGACCAGTTCGTCAAGCGCATGGTACAACAGTGTATACTCGTAGATCCGCACCTTGGTGGGCTCCATCTTGCAGAGCAGAGTGGCGGCAAGGAGCCTCATGAAGTACCGGAGGGTCGGGTGGCGGATGTCGATCTGAACCACTGAAGCTGAACTCCAAGGACCTGTGCCAAAGATCTCGCAGAACTCCTTAACCGCTGGAAAGGCTGAGATGGTGCTGGAGGTGGCAGTCTCATTCCCAAAGCCGTAGATCGTGCAGAGCTCGGGGACAGTGACGTAGTACCGGACGCCCCTCGCGAAGAAAGACAGAACACCATCACAAGCAACACTCGATGGCTGGTTCCCATACTCAAAGCGAACCGTGGCCATGAACTGCCGGACGAGATCAGGATGAAAGTCATAGGCTTGGCAGCCAATGGTCCTGAACCCAAGCTGGATGAGCATCGCTAAGATCCTTGTCGATCCCGAGGCGTCTGGTACTAGCGGGATCGTTGAAACGTGTGGGGGCGATCTCCACAGTAAGCCATGCGTTGTAGAACAGGCTGTCGTAGTTGTCCCAATCCTTACTTACAGAACGACGCAGGCACTCGGTACTCTTAGCGGTGCGTTCCGGGTTGTTGAAACGCTGGTGGATTGTAATCCGGTCCCCATCCCGACGTGGCCAAGGGTCGCACTCATCTTCCCTTTCAGAAGAGGAAGAAGACGGTGGAGGATGACTGCTGGAGGCGCTAAGGTTATTGAGCCTCCGTTTGGTTCGCTTCTCCCTCTGTGCAGCTCGAGTAGACATCTGCAAAAAGTAGGAAAGAAAACTAAGATCAGCCATCCGTTAATTTCATCGATATCGAGCGATGCAAGTGGATTGATATCGATCGATGGTGGTCGATTTCATCCTTTTCTGGATCTGGCTAAGATGTACATATCGATCGACAGAGCAAGCACGATGTCGATCGATATGGGGTCGTGAAACCTGCAAGAATCTCAACAATCCAAATCGCAAGTTTATAGTTCAAAGCTTAGTTCTAATACTCAGAAACCTCTAATCTAAGAATTCTAACAACCCAAAATGATTAAAAACAAACCTATCTACCGATTTCTAGCCAAAAATTTTGGTGAAACTTTGTTTTCCATAAAAATTGAAAATTCAAAGGGTTATACCTTAGAGGATTTCAGATTGGAGAGTGAAATCGAGATAGAGGGAGGATTTCGAATCGAATGAGGCAAAAAACGGGAGAATTCCGTGAAGAATCGAGAGAGAAAGAGAGGTTTTGGGGTTTCGGTTTTGTTTTGCGAATGTGGGGGAGAAAAACGGTTTGTATCGACTTAAGGCAGTTCGCCCTCGATATTTCTGAATTGATCGATATAGTATCGTTTATCGATCGATATGTTTGAATTGTGCTAATATGATTGCTATTTCCCTAAATAAAGATAATCAATAACTAAAAATTTTGAAAATAAAAGCATGATAAATGAAATTCTAACAGTGGGTTGCCTCCCACTAAAAGCTATTTGAAAATTATTTGAAAATTATTGAGCATGATTTACCGATCCGGTTTCTTCGGCGGGATTAGGAATACTTAACCGGAGGGGTTTATAATTTGGAGGCTTGACCCAATAATGTTTGACTCGTTGACCATTTACCGTGAATTCAACTCCTTTCTCATTCACAAGGGTAACGGTTCCATTTGAGTGGGCCGTTATGACAGTAAAAGGGCCCGACCGACGAGATCGGAGTTTTCCGGGATATATATTCAAACGAGAGTTATATAAGAGAACTTGATCATTCGGGGCGAAATGCCGCGAAATAATGTGTTTTTCATGATAAGCCTTGGTTCTCTCTTTATATAAGTTGGAGTTCTCATAGGCCAGATGCCTTATTTCTTCCAGTTCATTTAGCTGGATGAGTCTCCGTTCTGCAGCCGTCTTTATGTAAAAATTTAGTAATTTAGTATCCAGGCTGCTTTATGCTCTAACTCAACAGGTAAGTGGCAAGATTTACCGTAGAGTAAGTGAAATGGAGTTGTTCCTAGCGGTGTTTTAAAAGCTGTTCGATAAGCCCAGAGTGCATTATCCAACTTCCTAGACCAATCCTTCCTGGTGGCTCCTACAGTCTTTTCTAAAATCGCTTTGATCTGTCTGTTAGAAACTTCGACTTGCTCACTGGTTTGCGGATGGTAAGGTGTTGCCACTCTATGGTGAACTCCGTTCTTTTTGAGCAGATTCTCAAAGATTTTGTTGATGAAATGAGTTCCACCATCGCTTATAATTACCCGAGGGACTCCAAATCTTGGGAAAATGATGCTCTTGAAAACTTTGACAACAACAGAGGCATCGTTAGTGGGTGAAGCGATCGCCTCAACCCATTTCGAAACGTAGTCGACAGCGACTAGAATGTAACGGTTCCCGTAAGAAGTAGGGAAAGGACCCATGAAGTCTATACCCCAGCAATCAAAGACTTCAACTTCAAGGATAAATTTTTGTTCCATTTGATGTCTCTTGCTGATTTTTCCGCCACGTTGGCATCTGTCGCACTTGGCAATATAGGCCTGAGTATCGCGGAACATCGTAGGCCACCAGAATCCAGCTTTGAGAACTTTTAAAACCGTTTTAAATGTTGCAAAATGTCCAGCATATTGGGATCCATGGCATTGGTAAATGATGTCTTGAATCTCAGTTTCAGCTACGCATCGTCGGAATATTCCATTGGCGCATCGTTTGTAAAGGTAAGGTTCGTCCCAATGATACCTTCTTATTTCTCTAAAGAACCTTTTCATGTCGTAGTGTTTATGCTCTTCAGGTTAGACGTCTGCGGCGAGATAGTTTACTATGTCTGCATACCAAGGTCTTTCGCCGATTTTCTTTTCGACAGCGTGCGTGTCGTGCGTAATATTTCCATTCGGAGGGATATTATGTTTATCAGTGATTGGTTGGCATGCTGCATTCACGGTCGTATCGATATTGATCTTAAACGTGACGTCGTGTAAGTCAATGTCATCTTCTCCATCGATCGATGTAGTCTCACCCATATCGATCGATTCCTCTAATTGTCCATCGATCGATGTTAGGTCTCCGGAATCAGTACTCCCAGTATAAACGGTTGATGCAAACTCGTTGGAGAGTTGTATCTGACAGATGAATGATGAATCGGTTGAGTACACGTTTTCGGTTGGTATGAAATCATTAATAAGGACTTCTTCATCTATTCGTATGCGGGAAAGGTGATCCGCGACACCATTGTCTACTCCCCTCTTATCTTTTATTTCCATATCGAATTCTTGGAGAAGGAGTATCCAGCGGATGAGTCGTGGTTTTGCGTCTTTCTTTTTCATAAGATACTTAATGGCTGCATGATCATTGTGAACTATAACTTTTGAGCCCACTAGATAGTTACGAAATTTTTTGAAAGCTTAAACCAAGTAGTTCCTTTTCGGTAGTTCCATAGTTTCTCTGAGCGTCGTCAAGAGTTCGACTGGCGTAATAAATGGCATGTAGCTTCTTATCTTTTCGTTGCCCTAAAACTGCTCCTACAGCGAAATCGCTCGCATCGCACATTATCTCGAGTGGAAGGTTCCAGTCGGGTGCTTGTACGACGGGGGCAGTTATCAGTGCTTCCTTGATATTTTCAAATGCTTGCTGGCATTCTGGGGTGAAATCAAATTTAGTGTCTTTACAGAGGAGAATAGTCAGAGGTCTGGCTATCTTGCTATAATCCTCTATAAATCTCCTATAAAATCCAGCGTGTCCTAGGAAACTTCTGATATCCTTTACGTTATTCGGTGGCGGTAGACTCATCATTACTTCTATTTTTGCTCTGTCTACTTCAATACCGGCTGCGGACACTCTGTGTCCGAGTATGATTCCGTCATTAACCATGAAATGACATTTTTTTCCAGTTCAGGACAAGATTCTTTTCTTCACATCTCTCTAAAACCTTGCATAGGTTGTCGAGACAGTTCTCGAAACTCGATCCATAAATTGAAAAATCATCCATGAATACTTCCATGAAATTTTCGATCATATCAGTGAAAATTGACATCGTACAACGTTGGAAAGTGGCAGGTGCGTTGCACAGACAAAATGGCATCCTCCGGTATGCAAAGGTTCCATAGGGGCATGTGAAGATTGTCTTTTCTTGATCATCAGGGTGTATCGGGATTTGGAAAAATCCAGAGTATCCATCAAGAAAACAACAATATTGGTGATTTGCTAATCTTTCCAGCATTTGATCGATAAAGGGTAAAGGAAAATGATCTTTCCGCGTAGCGGAGTTCAGTTTCCTATAATCAATACACATCCGGTGTCTTGTCACAGTCCTTGTCGGGATTTGTTCATCTTTTTCGTTCTTGACGACTGTAATACCCCCCTTCTTTGGTACCACGTGGACTGGACTTACCCAATTGCTATCTGAAATCAGATAAGTTATCCCTGCATCCAGGAATTTAATGATCTCCTTCTTGACGACTTCCTGGAGATTTGGGTTTAGTCGTCTCTGATGTTCTACTGATGACTTAGATTCGTCCTCTAGGTGAATCCTGTGCATACAAAGGTCAGGAGATATGCCTGGAATGTAATCTAAAGAGTATCCAAGTGCTTTCCTATGCTTGCGCAGTTTGTCCAATAGTAGGGCAAGCTCCTTGTCAGTGAGGTTCGCGTTAACTATTACTGGGTAGGAATCGTCCATAAGGAAAGCGTATTTAAGCCCAGCGGGTAATGTTTTAAGCTCCACTTTTGGTGCCTTTTTCTTAGTGAGATTTCCAAAAGATGGCGGGTGTCGATCGATATCGTTGTTCAGATATCGATCGATATCGATCTCTGATTCATCTCCGCCTTTGGTTTCGACACTTGGGGGTCCATGACTTGTTTCTATTAGACGATCACACTCAGCTGCTCTGCTATCTACGCTGAAAACTTCGTTCTGAGTGGATGTAAACACATCTTCCAAATGATCATCTGAGTAATGTTTCTCGAAAGATTCTTGGGTTAGTTCATCAATCTCATCGACATAAGAGGATTACTTATCTATTAAAGGGGATGTGACGACCTTTTCCATATCAAATCTCACAGGGATGTTGCCTATGTTAAGACTTATTCGTCCTTCCTTGACATCGATAATAGCGTTTGCAGTAGCAAAGAAAGGTCTGCCTAATAGAATCGGATCTCTTGGTTCATTCTTGTAGTGCAGCACAACAAAATCTGTTGGAACTGTGCCTCCGTCGATTTGTACCGGCACATCCTCGGGTACTCTTTCTAAGATTCTAACAGATCTATCCGCGAGAACTAGTTGGATGTTAGCCGGCGTAAATTCGGAATACCCAAGGAATGTGGCAACGGTGTGTGGCATCAAGTTTACGCCAGAGCCCAGATCACAGAGTGCTCTTGGAAATAGCTTGTCTCGGATTGTACATCTGAGAACAAAACTACCTGGATCGGGTCTCTTTTCAGGAGCTTGGATTATAGCACTAGCTTCTGCAGACACCATCATGACACTGCGTTTTTCTGTTGAAAAACTCTTGGTAGTCATTCCCTTGACATATTGTCTTATGGTTGGCGAAATTCGAAGAGCGTCAATAAGTGGCATTTCTACCTTAACGCGTTCAAAAGTCCGTCTACGGATTTTTTATCCCTGCTACGCGTGGAATTACATTTTCGAGGATAAGGAGGTAAAGTGTTGTACACCCGTTCTATAGTCGGTCTGGTGGGTATCGGAGTTTATTTCGAGTTTGCTGATGTTTGTCGATCGATATTGGTATCATCGTATCGATCGACATCATCGTTTTCCTCCTCATCGAGAATGATCACAGGCTCCCCAGTTTCCTTAGAGTTCTTATTATTTTCCTTGTTCTGAGGGCCATTTGTCATCGAGTCACGGAGTAGAATGGGATTAGGAATTGGTTTCTCCGTCTTTGGAATCTCGGTGTTTTCTCTCGAAGGAGTGTTTTCCTTAATGATTGGACCTAGCTCTTTCCCGCTTCTCAAAACCACAGCATTTACATGACGTCTCGGGTTTGTATCAGTCTTCCCGGGTAGACATCCTGCTTCTCTCTTGATGCTTTCTGCGGTTTGGGCAATATCACTTTCAAGGTCTCTTATTTTCCATTGCAAAGCGTCAAGTTCTTTCATCATCTTGCTGCAGGTGCTATCTTGCCTGGTATCTAGGGTATACTCTAATTTTTGACCTTCATTGAGAACGTGGTTCATCCTGGCCTTGACCCTTCCTCTGTTTAATCCAATGGAAGTGTCGTAACCTTGGGTAAAACTATCTACGTTAAATGTATACTCCCGAGGGCTTCCAGGTCTAAGAAAGGTTTTCTCAATGGAATGGACATCCTTATAGCCTTGGGTCAAATCGGAATCCTTTTCCCTAATGAGAGAGTGAAGGGACTCTAGTGTTTTCTTAATTTCATTTGCTTGAGATTCGTTCTTGGATCTAGATTCTCGCTCTCTATCTTTTATTTCATAGGACTTAACCATAGCTATGTTTCTAATCAAATAATTTGCTTCTGCAGGAGTCCTAGAGCTAAAATTTCCATTACTCGCATTATCTAGCGTGATCTGGTAATCCAACTCGAGACCTCCGTAAAAGAATTTAAGAAGCTCTGGTTCAGAATAACCATGGTGGGTACAATATCGCTGATGATTATTAAACCTAGTCAAAGTGTTTCTAAAAGATTCACGTGGGTCTTGAAGGAAGGTGGAGAGTTTATGTCTTACGTCCCAATATCGAGTCTCATAGAAAAATTCGTTAATGAAGGCAGTGCGAATATCTTTCCAGCAGGTTAAGGATCCTGCTGGAATTTGTTTTAGCCAATCTCTGGCTTCCCTCCCTAAGGAAAAAGGAAAAAGTTTACAACGATTAGTATCGTTGAGTGCAAATCCTTCTTGATAATCTATGTGCTCATGGGGGTGGTATGAGGCAGAACCGCAGAAGGGGTTCTTTTGTACCAGATGGATGTAATCAAAGTGAAGCGTAGACTTATTTGCTTCATCGTCTGGCAACCTGATAGCTGACCTATTGGAATAGGTCTTAATGGGATCTAAGTAATCTTGCAATTTTTCTACATCTTCAGTTGAAGATGAATGGTTTTTGACAGGGATTTCAGTCCCCTCTTTAACTGTAAATTCATTTGTTTTATTGCATAACTGACCTACTGGTTCTTATGGGACTACTTCCTCATTAATTAAATCGGTAAGTAAAGCTTACCTGCTTCCGGCTTGGTTATATCGATCGATGTGGGATGGTTTATGCCGATCGATTCCTCGGTCAACATATCGCTCGATGTGTGCGTTACGTCATCGGTCGATACTTGGCCGAAATCTGTCTTTTCCATCTTGGATTCCCTGTTAATCAGAGAAAGAAGAAAAAGAATTAAGTAAACAATAAATACAAATTCTAGACTGTATTCTAAACTAAATCTGGTGGTAATAAGAAAGAGTCCCCGGCAACGGCGCCTAATTTGATATCACTCAAATGTTTAACCCTAAGGAGTGAATTACTCTCTCAAATAAGAGGTTCAATTGTAGTACTTAGGGATCGAATCCACAAGGACTCTAGAATTACACAACAGATTATTAAGTCTTCGAAATAAAGCTAGACAATAAGATTTTAAACAGTAACTTAAAAGATAGCAAGTAATGCTTGATTGGTTGATTGGTTTGTTAAGAAGGAAGAAGATAGTTAAACTTAGGTATTTTCTCAGGTATGACATACATGCAGATTGTAAAGGGTTTTTATTATTCATAGTTCTAGATTCAATCTTGTAAGGAAGTTAAGGATTAACTCCACTGGATTTCGGGTTAGGACTATCGTCCGATAACCTGAAGGTGATATCGATCGATGTTTCTGTCGAAGCTATCGATCGATGTAAATACCGCTATATCGGTCGACACGACTATCGTCTCTGTAATACCCCTGATCAGAAGTCCCAAGTCAACGAAAGTCAACGACCCAGGATCGACCACGACTTGCTGTGGGATGGTACTAGAAGTGAAGAATAGAGGTTCAGTCGAAGCAAATTGGAGGTTGGTCGAGTAAAATCCAGAGTTGGTCGAGTAGGCAGAACCGGAGCTTCGATATGGTCGTGGTTGAGCACGGTGAATTTTAAAAGTCTTCAAATCAAGTAAGGATTGATCCTAAACATCATTATATGATATTCTAAGACATTTGGTCGAGTTAGAATGGAGTTGGACCGAGCCAAAATGGAAGATGGTTGATAGAGGTTCAGAGATGGTCTAGGTGAGAATCTAGCCGCGGGTGAAGATCAGAAAAGTGTATTTTCTTTCCAAAATCATGGGAATCGATCAAGTATCAGCCTAGGAGTATTATGGAAGCTATCCAAAGACATTTTGAGTATTTTGGTCAAGACAAAACAAGGTTGGTACCAAGGTGGTCCGGAGGAAGGCCGGATTAGCCGATATGGTCAAAATGAGCAAGCTAAGAGGCAAAGAAGCCAAATTGAGTTGTGCCATCATGGTTTAAGAATTCAATGGAGTATTTGGAGCAATTCTTGAAGTTTTGGAAAAGGTCAACTCAGAGGTCAAAGTCAACAAAAGTCCGAAGAGAGAGAGAAAGTGCCTTATTGGTCCACATAGGCGTCTGGGTGGCCCAATAGGAGCATGCCACGTGTAGGGGACCAATTTCCTTCAAACCTGGAGTAGAAAGAGGATAAATTAAGGAGTCTAATGGTGGAAGAATCATGGCCAAAACACATTTAGAGAGAGAGAAATCATGAAGACACTTTTTAGACCCATAATGAGCCTTAAGTGATCATAGAAGTTTTGGGCAAAGGAATTCATCAAATTCCTTCAAACCTTTTCATCTAAAGTCCATAAGGAACCCAGGAAGTGTGCTGGAGTGGGCTAAACCCCAGGAATTTCAAGTTTGGAGATTAAAGGCCCATGAAGCCCAAAAACCCCCATTTTGCCAATTTTAAAAATAAGAGGAAGGGAGTATGGAAACATGTCAGGAACAAAAACAAGTATTTATTGGTTCATAAGAATCACATGGAGGTCTAGGAAAGCTAGGGAACAAGGCTATGGAGTAGATTTGGTATGTGTTCACCAAAGGAGCCATTTTGGAGCTAAAATGTGATGTGGTGGCAACCTAAGCTAAGAAGCGAATTTCGTACTGAGATTTTGTACACTGAAAGTGGTCAGCAATGTAGTAGACATTCTAGAAGATGGGACGTTTTGGAGCCGGATCAATGTATTTGCATGCATGCATGAATATGGAGCTTAAAATGGTAACATGTGTCCCACCATGAATCTTGTGTTCACACACGGAATTTTGGCTATAAATAGGACCCTTATGCTTCATTTGTGAGAGTTTTTAACCCCTGAGCTTTTTCCGATAAATTTTCCCTAAGTATGTGAGGTGAGTGTGGAGGCTCTTTGCGTGTGTTCTCCTTAACCTAGGAGGTGCTGTGGTGTGCTAGGAAGGGTGGTAAGAGTTTTTGGTTGTGGTTAGAATCCGTTTCTCCCTTTTAGCCATGAGCACCATTTTAACTGGTTTTGGTGTTAACCTTAGGTCTTTGGCTTTTGGAGGTCTTTGCGGCTTCTCAAGACCTTAGGTGGGTTCCCTTAGGGTGTGGGAGTGTTGTGTGTGACTAACCGTGTGTGTTTGCAGGTGGAGAGCTTGGGTTGAGTGGTTCCCGAGCCGGGAATAGCTATGCGGTTCCATGTGTGTGTGCGTGGGGAGTTGGTAAACCCCATGCAGGTGTTGTGTGTTTATGCTTAATTGCATTGTGAGTTAGGTTGATAGAATGGTGTGCTAAAACCGTGGTTAGGTCGGTAGTACATGCACGCATTGTGTCGTGATCATCTAGATTTTGTGAAGATAATATTGCTTAGGGTGTAGCAAGATTATCTAGATGTTTATATGCATGCGTTGAACCGCAAGAGATTGTGAGTGTCTCCCTCTTGTCGGGTGTATTGCCGTTTTAGCATGCATGGTTTTGTTAAGGTGATAAATTCATGCATACATTGTGGTGTGTGTAGTATGCGTGTGGTATTGGGGTTAGTGAGACTCTCTCTTACCCGTGTGTGTGTTAGACCGGTGAGCGTCTTGTTCCGGGTAGAGTCTTAGGTGTTTCTCGCTAGCTGGGTGTGGTGAGACTCTCTCTTACCCGTGTGTTGTGTTAGACCGGTGAGGGTCTTGTTCCGGGTAGAGTCTTAGGTGTGTCTCGCTAGCTTAGTGTGTTTTGGGTGGGTGCGGGTCTAGACCATGCTGCGTGTTGGTTAGAGGTGGAGCTCTCGCACGCTGTGTGTGTTTGGTTGTTTAGAGCCTTTGGTCTAGACTAGCACGAGTGCTAGCGTGGTGATGGGTTGTTGCCCATGTACACTTAGTCCGGATGCGTGTGTGTTGGGTTGTAGCCCTCACGTGTATTTTTGTGTGAGACGCAACGGACTAGTGTGTGGTGTGTTGGATGTTAGCCTACCCTCCATGGTTCGTCAACGGAAAGTGGGTAGCGCCCATGGACGAACGCTACGGGACGCCGTGGCCCCGGGTGAGTGTGTGATCGAGTGTAGCCGATTTCCGGGCGCGGTCCAGGCCATGTGACTTGAGTGTTTGTGGTCGTGGAGTGGGGAGGGGACTAGGGCGACTCCAGTAAGGGATTCCTGGACGTGATAGGCCGTCCGAAACGTGTGGTGTTTTATCTTTTTGTTTGAGTCTAGGCGTCGAGTCTAGATTGGGGATTTTGGTGTTCTTGTCTTGGGGTGAGACTTGGCGTTTTAGTGCACTGGTGTGCACGGTCTAGTTTTGTGGCATTGCTTGGCCGCTCTTGCATTGCATTGTAGAGTTGCATTATTGTTTGTTGCTTGAGCATGGGCTAAGGGGGATCGTTGTTGTTGTTTTGCTTTGGGAGCTCGCTGAGTAATTTATGATTACTCACTCCCCCTTTACTATGCAGGTAACCTTAGAAGGAAGGGCGTTGCGGGGNTTGCTTGGCCGCTCTTGCATTGCATTGTAGAGTTGCATTATTGTTTGTTGCTTGAGCATGGGCTAAGGGGGATCGTTGTTGTTGTTTTGCTTTGGGAGCTCGCTGAGTAATTTATGATTACTCACTCCCCCTTTACTATGCAGGTAACCTTAGAAGGAAGGGCGTTGCGGGGTCAGAGGACGGTGCCAGGCGTAGTTTCATGTTGTTGTTTGCAAGGACGAAGATGTTTCTGTTTACTTTGGTTTTACTGTTTATGGGTACCCTTTTCTCGTGTTTACACTTATGTTTTTATGCTTTCGCACTCGGAGGACAAGTCGAGTTCCCGAACTTTGTAAAATAAATAAAACTTATGTTTGTATATTAAAATCCCCGCTGTACGCTAATATTTAGTTTAGTCCGGACTTACACAACTCTCGACCAAGGTACGGGTTGGCCGACCTTAGGCCGAGGTCGAGAGGGGCGGGTTAAGTGGTTGGTTTGGTCGAGACTTTGGTTTTGGTCTAAGGTTTTGGTCGAATCGATTGCTTTGCTCGCCAACTTGTGACGCTTCCGGTCGTCTTGGGTTAGTCCGACCTAGGACGGTTCGGGGGTGTTACAGTCTCGTCGATCGATATCGCATCCAGCGAGTGGTAAAGGTGTGTTTGAATGAATTATCTAGTTTTCATTTAAATTAACTTAGACTTAGGGTATTTGCCAAGCTATCGCTTGTCCAAATTGATCCTAAAATCAGAGACAAGGGTGATCAATCCTTAATCTTAGCATTCATTGATAACTAGATTGAGAACTATATTTTAAACACCCTAATAATGGTTCAATTAAATGCATGAGTCAACCTTAATGAGAAACCTAAATCTAACAAGAGAGACTACTCAAACATATTCATGAGAGACAAAGTCATGATGGTCTGAAAATACTTTAAGATAATAATAAAAAGAAACAATAAGTAAAAAGGGAGTTGAAGATCTTCTCTGTAATGGTAGTTCAGATCTCTCTCTCCATCAAAACTCCTCTCAAAGTGTAGCTAGATGCTTCTCCAAATAAGGTCTAAAAGTCTCCAAAGTTGTCTACCTAAACTAGTACAAAACCCTCTTAATATAGCCTAACAGGCGGCCAGGGACTTAGTGTGTAAATTATTAAAACTCTTGTGAAGCAATTAGGGCTTCTAATCTTCATTTAATCGCTTGGATAACTTATGTATCGATCGATGCATAACGCCATTATCGACCGATACGGGTAATCATCTATCGGTTGATTGCTCTCAACGTGCATCGGTCGATAGCTTAAACATTGTTTTGCTCATATCTTCATAAAGTCTCCATTTTAGCTCCAAAATGCATGTTTTACACCAGTGAGTACCTGAATCTGTAAAAGCTCTAAAAAGACACTAAACGTATCCTTTTGTTTCCAAAAACATATATAAATCATGGCTGAAAACGGGTAAAATCCATGATATATCACTTCGCCAATGTGATCTTCTTCTTTATACTATCTCTGACTTGGTGTATATCTCTAGCTTCGTATTGATCGACTGGTGTGTCTTTCTGTCGATCGATAGGTGTAATGTTGAGTCTAAAAGGGACGGGCGGATATGGGTGTCGTGCTGCGAAGGCTTCATGTGACATAAGCTTGACGGCACTGCACTCGTGAGGGGTTTCCTCGAAATCCATCGATCGATACGCGTCAAAGTCTTAGATCTCTTCACGAGGAGTGATATCAATTGATTCTGGTTAGGCGGTGTCGATCGATACGTGTCGAATTCGATGTCTGTTTCCTTCTCATCATCAGAATTTTTCAGCTTCTCATGCTTCACCTCTTGCCAAAAGTCATCGTCGAGGATGGCATGCACATGGTGGTTAGTAGAAAACTCTCCTATTCCTTTTGCTAAAACTTTTTGCTTCTTTAGTGCTTCTCCTGTATGAACCACCCGAGTCTCTAATTTCTTCACATAGGTGCTTAAGGCATCAAGCTTTGTGTTGAGGTTGGTGTAGACAGAGTTGATCTTTCCATTGAAGTCCATCTGAAGTTTCTGCTGACTCTCAAGAACCTTGTCTAGCATCTCTTCTAGTTTACTGTCTTAGGTGGGTGGGGGTGGATTTGAGTAGAACTAGTTTACATAAATCCTATTGTTGTTGAGCTTGCTGCTGCTGTATTTGTTAGGCTTCTGTGAACTCTTGTTGAAGTTGCTTTTCTGTTCTGCAAAGTTTTTGTATCTCCTTCATTACCAGACCTCAGAAATCCAGCTCCACTGATCCAGTTCACATCTTCTTCTGTGTATTCCTCTTCAGCTACAGTTTCTGCATCCTCCACTGAGAAAATCTGTTTGTTTAGTAACTTCTGAACATTATCCAGCTGTGCTTGCACTTCATTAATCTGTTCATTCCCAAGGAATGATGTAGCTTTTGTCTTCACAGTGTTCTTTGTGCTGTTGCTTGAAGCTAGGTTATCAATTAACTTCACAGCTTCTTACGGATTCCTGGTGGTGAAGTTGCCTTCACTAGCTGTGTCTAGAGCCATCTGATACTTTAAAGTGATGCCTCTGTAGAAAGTGTAGAGCAGTTGCACTTTGTTGAATCCGTGGTGTGGACAATCTTGCTGGTAGGATTTGAATCTGTTCCATGTATCTTTAAATGATTCTCCAAGATCCTGAGTGAATGTAGCAATTTTCCTCCTCCATTCTTCAGCGCGTGAGTCATCAAAGAAGTTACACAGGAATGCGTTTTTGATGTCGCTCCAGGTTGTGAGAGAACCTGGTGGTAGTTGTCTCAGCCACTGCAAAGTTTCTCCAGATAGAGAGTATTTAAAAAGATTGCTGAGAAGATAGTCTTGAGGGAGTCCATTGGCTTTTATGATAGTTATGAGATCCTCGAACCTCTCTAGATGGTCCATAGAATGCTCATGGGACAACCCACAGAAGGGTATTTGTCCTACAAGTGTGTAGTACTGCGTCTTGAGCTCGAAATCTCCTCTCTGAATAGCAGGAGGGCGGATGGCTGATCGGTTGGTATAGAACTGATCCGAACGGTTGTAGTTAGCCAAATTTCTAGCTCTGTTAGCCTCCCCTACAGGTTGAATGAGGTCTGTAGGTGCAGTTTCTTGCTCAGGAATGATTTCCTTCTGAGCATTCAGCTTCTGACCTACAGCATTACGCAGGTGACCATCTTGATCACGCAGGTCTCCATTCTCATCAGTAGTGAGAATAATAGTCGCTACCATGTCTCGCCGGTAAGTATCGATCGATTTAAGATGAGGTATATCGATCGATGTCGGATGAAAGATTTCGGTCGACGAACGGTTGTTGATGTCGACCGATGGAAAGGTGCGAGTATCGGTCGACGAAGAAGGTTTCTCGGTCGACTGTGGTAAGTGAGTATCGGTCGACAAACAGTTGTTGATGTCGATCGGTGCGGAATGTAAGTCTCTGCGGATGCTAAATTCCAAACTGTGGGGATCTTCTGAGTACACAAGTTGGTTGTTCTTGGTGCTTCTAGTACTGCTGGGCATGTACCTGAAAAAGACTAGAAATTTTTTTTTTGTGCAGAAGATGATTAAGCAGTAACAAGTAACCTAGACCTAATCATATCAAATCTAATGGGGATCAAAGTTCCCCAACAACGGCGCCAAATTTGATATCACTCAAATTACCCTAAGGAGTGAATTACTTTCTCAAATAAGAGGTTCAATTGTAGTACTTAGGGATCAAATCCACAAGGAACTAAGGAACACAAAAGATATAATCCTTAGTGATTATGCTAGGTTGATTAAAGTTTAAAAGTAAATTGCAATTGTGAGCAACGGTGAGTTGCTCAAGAGAATTGGTTTAGGTTTTAAACAATAAAAGAAAGTAGTTAGATTTAAAGTTGCTATTTAGATAATCAGGATTATAATGCTACAGATGTCTTAATAAGTTGCTTGCAAGATATTAAAGAACTTCAACTCTTAGATAAGTCTATTAGCAATCGCTATCTAGACTCCATTGATCTGACTGCCAGCAATATCAACCGATGTTTTGACAGCGATATCGGACAATATAGGTTGCCGTTGATCGATTACTTTATAGGAGTATCGATCGATATAACTTCAGATCGAATTGAATATGTGTTCACCAAGATCATAGACCGGCTCTCGCATGTCCCTAGAGAACCTCAGCTTATGCCAAATGATTTCAGGATGATGATTAACAAGTTAAATCATTCCAGGATCATACTCTAGTTCATCAGGATAATGAATATCACAACTCAACAATCCATAGTTGGGACTAATCCCTCATAACTATTTGAACCCCAAATCTAACAAATGAATTTACTCAGACATGGCTAAGTGATTCATAGCATCAAGGTAATAATAGAAATTCATAAGATTAGAAGAATGAACACTTGGTTCCTTTTACCAACAAATCTCTTTGTATTTCTTCTAAATCTAGAACTCTATAACCTTTGATGAAAATCAGAATAAGATGAAAATAATATTTTTATTTATGAAAGAACTAAGAGTATTAAAAAGCATAAAAACATCCATAGAATAAAAAGCATAAAAAGCACCAAAAAGCACACTCTGCCAAACACATAGGCATAATTATAAATATGAGTTCAATTAGACTAAAAACTCGTCAGGGGCAATTTTGTAATATTGAGATAACTTGGGCTTCAAGTCGGCTGAGTCAAACTTGTTCTTCACGCTTGATATCGATCGATGGTACAAGGCGTACATCGATCGATGGAGTATCTCGATTCATCATCTTCTACGGAAGCGTCGTCGATCAATTACACATATCGTTGATCGATTACACAAGATGTGTATCGATCAATATGTATCTCTGGATATCGACTTCGTTGTCTGATCTTCATAGTTATCTCGGTAAAACTTTCCTTTAAGCTCCATAAGGGCGCCTAAATCATCACTCTACTCCAAAATGCTCCTGAACCTGAAAACATACCTAATAGACTCCAAAACATATATATATATATATATATATATATATATATATATACATATATATTGTAAAATCATCTCAATACCATGGTTAAAAGTGGGTCAAAACCATGGTAGATCAATCAACTTAGCAAATACTATATGACATTCCCCTCAACTAACCTCATTTCTTAACATAAAATAAAAGTGCAGGCTTTACCATGGGAGTATCTATCACAAGATGCAAGGATTCTCAAACAAGTATCTAGATCTGCAGGTAAAAGTTAGTTCATATCTTTCCTCTCTTCTAATTTCTCTCTTGAGTCAAAATCTGCTTTTAAGGCATGATTATCACTTCTTTTTGACCTATATCCAAGAATTCATATGAAGTGAGCCTTAATTGTTGTAGTCACCAAGTCCCATTCGAATTATTTTGCTGGAACCATTATGAATCAAGACTTAATGGTTGTAGCCACCAAGTCATGTTCTGATTCCTCCTAGTAAAATCTTAATAAACTTAGTACTATGTTTGGATTTTTTTTTTTAAACTATAAATCTACTAACTATCTAGGGTCGAAAATAGAGAGTGAAAATGTGATAAACACAAGGAATTACCTTTCAAACTTGTTTGAAGAATCGGATCCCATGTATACCAAGCCTCAAGACAAGCAGTTGTGTCAGGTTTATTGTTGGAGGTCGGCTTTAGTTCCTTCAATCAATCTAAGCAAGTGTGTATAGCTGATTGGTTGATCCACTTTAGCATCTTTAGTACTATATGTATTTATTAGATTTAGAATCGTGCTAAAAAGTGGTTATATGACAAGTATAAATAGTTTTGAAAACAATTTTTTTCATATGACTCATAACAAATAAAATATCAGTAAACCTCCCTCCAGACTTAAATTACATTGTCCTCAGTGTAAAACATTCGGAATTATGGCGAAAGAAATTAAATAATAAAGTACTTAATATAACAAGGAAGAATGATAAACCTGACTGGACTAAGAATCAATCAATGTGTAAGAGGGTGAATCGATCGATACCGACAGTGGCTCGTCGGTCGATGAGATGGTCATATGTTTCTCCTTGGATCTTTTTTTATTTTTTTTTATAAAAAACCTGCAAATATGAAAAATGAAAATGAATGAATAAAGTAGAAGAATACCAAAAGAAAAATTACCTAATAGTGGGTTGCTCCCACTAAGTGCTTTGTGATAGTCTTTTAGCTTGACTGCTGAGATGGTGAGCTATTGTGTGGAAAAACAGCTACTTGTTGGAAAACAAGTATCCACATCTTCTCTTTTGGTGCTGAACCAAGTAGTCCTGAAACTTCTTGTGGCTTCATCACTTCTGGCCCATCTTTCATCCATCTTTGTAACTGTGTCTACGATGTTCTGAAATCTCTCGTTCAGACTCCCAATGTTGCTACAGATGTCTTAATAAGTTGCTTGCAAGATATTAAAGAACTTCAACTCTTAGATAAGTCTATTAGCAATCGCTATCTAGACTCATCCATTGATCTGACTGCCGGCAATAACGACCGATGTTTTGACAGCGATATCGGACGATATAGGTTGCCGTCGATCGATTACTCTATAGGAGTATCGATCGATATAGCTTCAGATCGAATTGAATATGTGTTCACCAAGATCATAGACCGGCTCTCGCTCGTCCCTAGAGTACCTCAGCTTATGCCAAATGATTTCAGGATGATGATTAACAAGTTAAATCATTCCAGGATCATACTCTAGTTAGCTACTCTAGAGTAAACATTAGGGTTCATCAGGATAATGAATATCACAACTCAACAATCCATAGTTGGGGATAATCCCTCATAACTATTTGAACCCCAAATATAACAAATGAATCTACTCAGACATGGTTAAGTGATTCATAGCATCAAGGTAATAATAGAAATTCATAAGATTAGAAGATTGAACACTTGGTTCCTTTAACCAACAAATCTCTTTGTATGTTCTTCTAAATCTAGAACTCTATAACCGTTGATGAAAATCAGAATAAGATGAAAAGAATACTTTTGTAAATGAAAGAACTAAGAGTATTAAAAAGCATAAAAAAACATCCATAGAATAAAAGCATAAAAAGCACAAAAAGGCACAAAAAGCACACTCTGCCAAAACATATAGGCATAACTATAAATATGAGTTCAAATAGGTTAAAAACTCTCCAGGGGCAATTTTTTAATATTGAGAGAACTTGAGCTTCAAGTCGGCTGAGTCAAACTTGTTCTTTATGCTCGATATCGATCGATGGTACAAGGCGTACATCAATCGATGGAGTCTCTCGATTCGTCATCTTCTACGGAAGCGCCCTCGATCGATTACACAAGATGTGTATCGTCGATAAGTATCTCTAGATATCAACCTTGTTGTCTGATCTTCATAGTTATCTCGGGAAAACTCTCCTTTAAGCCCCATAAGGGCGACTAAAATCATCACTTTACTCCAAAATGTTCATGAACGTTAAAACATATCTAATAGACTCCAACACATATATATATATATATTGTAAAATCATCTCAATACCATGGTTAAAAGTGGGTCAAAACCATGGTAGATCAACTCCCCCAGACTTAACCTTTTGCTTGTCCTCAAGCAAATACAATAGTTAGTCTTTGAAAGAAGTTTTAGAAAAAAAAAACAGCAGGAACTCAATCAAATCTTAACTTAAGATCATCACCTCTACTTTCTTGCAAGCCACATTTCATATCTATTAACTACATAACTACATTATACCGTATCTTAGCTTAGCAACCAAATTAATCTAGCCAATCAACTTAGCAATCCTATTTGTCTATCCCCTCTACTGATTTCATTTATGCATAAAATAAAAGTGTAGGCCTTACCTTGCGAGTATCGATTAAGGAATACTTGGATTCAACTCAAGAAAGTTTCAGGCATTCTCATTCTGGTTTCTCTTCTCCCAATATCTCCCTTCTCTGAATCCCAAATTTTTCTTTTTCTTTTATATCAATCCCAATGAACAACAAATGTTCACCTTATTGATGTTTCTACTTTTTATAGCCTTTTCTGACAAAGTGTAGACGAATAGTGGGGTCATGGGTAATTTACCCCTCCCTCGCTTCCACAATGTGTGATCATTTCTTTGAATTAAAATAGTGGGGTCATGGGTAATGTACCTCTCTCTTTGCTTCTCAGGAAATCATCTCAATCTTTTTTTTTTTTTGGAATGCCAATGGAAGGAGAGAAGGAAACCAAAATTATCAAGACTTTTACCTTCCAGACTCGCAGGAGGATGCCGATCCCTTGTATACCAAGCCCCAAGACAAGCAATAAATGTCAGGTTAGGTTGGAAATCAGCTTTGGTTCTTCCAAACAATCATGAAAAGTGTTGTCATAGGTGACCGATGGTACACTTTAGCATCTATAGTACTTTCTGCAATCAACAATTCTAAGAATGGTGCTAAAGAATGGTTAGATAAAAAGTAAAAATAGCATCAGTGATCTCCACTTCCCCAGACTTAAATCATACACTGTCCTCAGTGTATAACCAGTCGGAGTTAGGGCATAAATAAATAATGTTTAACTGATATCGAAAATTGTGAACGATATACCTGACCGGAATTCGTATCGATCGATGGTGAGTCGCCTTCGTCGATTGTCATGGATAGGTCAATGTCGAGCGATGTCGACAGGATTGTATCGGTCGATAGAGGTAGTGATCGTGTAGCATCTCTTCTGAAACTAATAAAACGAAAGTAAAAACTAAAAATAATATAAAACTAAGTAAGAAAATACCTAATAGTAGGTTGCCTCCCACTCAGCATTTAGTTAAAGTCATTTAGCTTGACTGTGGAGGTATGGTGGCTAGTGAGGTGAGTTGCAGGTACTTGTTGGGAAATAAGTATCCTCCTTGTCTTGTGATTCTCCAAACCATGAAGTTAAGAAGCTTCTTGTGGCTTCCTCTCTTCTGGTCATACTAGCTTTCAACTCTTGGACCTCATCTTGGATTCTTTATAGCCACTCCTCAAGGCTCGCAATGCTGAACTCATGTTGTCCAATCTTGCTATAGGTTTGTTTTAGATCAATACTCAGCTGCATGGTGTCGAGGGGTTGGATGGTTTTCACACGGGAAGAGGTATTATCACCCGATCTTTGTGTAGTTTTGTCGGTCGACTCGAAAGGATGCCTATCGGTCGATGGGCTGAATGGCACGTCGATCGATGCGGATGGTGCATGTCGGTTTGCGAGCTGTCTCTGAATGTTTTCGATCTCCTTCTGAATTCCCTCTGTTGTGAATTCCAATCCTTGAACGTCACTCTGTACTAGGAACCACATCTTGTCGAGTAATATGTATGCTTCGTCTCCACAGGCTTCAATAGCTTTGTAGATATCTCCTGTTATTTCCTCAAGTTCTTCTCTGGTACAGAAGTCTGGTGCTCTAATATCGGTCGATGTTCTGGGTGGGGCATCGGTCGATATCTGTTTCTGAGATTCCAGTTCTTCGCGAAGCGCATTCACTTCTTCTTGCAGGGCGTCCTTCTCTTTGCGAACTAATTCATTGGCAGTCTGAAGCCAATGTAATTCTCCTTCAAGTGATGCTGTGGTTCTTTCATGTTCTAACTTCAGTGATTCCATTTCCCAGCTATGTTCACCAACTCTTCTATTGATCATGTGCGTGACCTCTGCTTGTGTGTAGAACTTGCAAACTAGAACTCTTTTAGCAAACTGTTCAGCGTGCTCTGGTAAACAGAAACAAGAGCGCTCCATCTTTGAGGCTCTATTAAGCAATTTCCCCATATCTTCTTTGGAAACATGGATGATATCTCCATCTACTCCTCTTGCGAAACCATGCTCATCTCTATAGATTCCATATTCATCTTTTTTTTCCCACAAGAATCGACGAATACCGAATTTGAAAGCTCGTTTCCCAAATTCCCGACGTATATCGTTCGATGTGAGTCTCCATGTATCGATCAATGCTTGTTGAAGTTCTGGATATGCTGAGTTGAGATGAATGTTTTCTGCACCATCTTGCTTGTCTGAGGTATCTTGAATTGTTTGGTACTGGTGCTGATCTTTCGTATAGATGGGTTGATGTGCGAAGAGGCTGACTGATCCATTGGTCATCTGAAGAATGTCTGCAACGTCTTCTTTGGAGATTAGAATGATTCTTCCATCCATTGCTCGTGCATGGCCCATCTGAATCCCTGAAAATACCAAACTCATCCGGAATTAGTAAGGTAAAATCAAAGTTATGTGTTTGTACCTCGGATGTTGTAGTGGTATGATCGGTCGATAGTACGGCATGTGCATCGGTCGATTGGTTAAGGAACGTGTCGATCGATTGATGTTGTTTCGTTTTGGTCGATATGTCTGCTTCTGGTTTGGTCGCATGTGTCAGTGGTGCTATATCCACTGCGAAACTTTTGTGGTAATTGGTTGCCCAACTTCCAATTGAGTAGTGTCCCTCTTGTGTATCATCATCATGTGGGACGTTATTGGTACAAAGTAGGGGTTGTCGCTCGGTGGTTCGAAACGTCTTTTGAGTGATCTTGGTTAGTGCATATCGGTCGATGGAGAGTAGTCTCTATCGATCGATGCTCTGAAGAGGAAGGACGGTAGAGGAGATTTTTCTTCATCTTTCCAAAGAAATCTGTACTCTCTGGCTCGTTCGTCTGCATAATCGTTATCATACTCCTCCTGAGTAGTGATGCTAGCCTGTTCTGGGTTGTAATGATCGTTCTCCCAATCATCTACGTTAAAGTCGCCGTCTGGAAAATCCTCTTTGATCTCTTGGAATAGCATGTCGATCGATGACCAGGTATGCTCGTCGGTCGACTCCGGTTGACTGGTATCGGTCGATGGAAGAAGGCTGCCGTCGGTCGATACGTCTTGCTCTGTCTCGTACTCGGCCACTGAATAATACTCGTAGGCACAGAAGCAAGCTGTTACGAGTGCTGAGCTCTCTGTCCTTGGAATCTTGATGACTTGGACCGGATTGTAGTGGATGGTAGGGGCAATTAAGGTTAGGCAGAGCTTATTGGATTTCAGGTCACAAACAGCTCCAAATGTTGCTAAGAAGGCCCTTCCAAGCAGTAGAGATGTCTTGAAGTTGAGCTTGATGAACAGGACGTGGAAGTCTGTAGGAATTAGGGCATCTCAAATCTGTACGTCAAGATTTCGAACTATGCCTCCAGGGTTATGCTGAGAACAATCTACGAAGATGAAAGATTCTTCAGTAGGCTCTATCTTTAGACCTAGATGGTCTGCCATGATCTTGGGTAGGATGCTAACTCCAGATCCTGTGTCGCAGAGAGCACGAGGGAACTCAACACCTCTTATTGAACATGGTATTGTGAACTTCCCTGGATCGCTCCTCTTCTCCAATGTGATCTTCTTCTTTATATTGTCTCTGACTTGGTGAAACATTCTCTTGATGTCTTCATCTGTCTCCTTGGTTTCTCTGAAAAACATCCACAATCTGTGTGAAAAGTAGGCTTCTTCAAAGGGTTTCTGTTTAGGTATTCTTAGAACTCTCTTTTTGAAGTTGACAATTCTTTCTCATTAGCTTCCCTTTTATAAGGTTTGAGAATCTTCGCTTTCCTTTTTCTGAGAAATCTTCCATGTTTTTCCTTTTCTATCTCCATGGGCTCAAAGATATCTAATATTACACAAATGACCCTAAGGAGTGATTTTACTTTCATCAAAAGAGGTCAAATTGTAGTACTTAGGGATCAAATCCACAGAGAGCAGGGACACACAATAGACTATAGAAATCAAGGTTAATGTAGGTAAATAGTTTATAAAACAGTAATAAAAGCAATGTGAACAAGGTAGTTGTTCGATTGGTTGAGTTTGTAAGCAATAAGGAGAAATAGCTAGACCTAGGGATTTATCAATCAAGAGATTCAAAACTACAATTCAAGATGCTAATAGCTTATAGATTCATTCTAGAACTCGATTTTAGTAAGTAAGTAATCCATCTATCAATGCAATTACTAGTCAGATATCTAAGTCCTTGTTCCAGCTTTCGCATGCGAACAAGACATGAGTATCGATCGATGCTATGGCCTGAGCGTCGATCGATATTACCTCAGACAAGCATTAACGACCTAATCGATTATGTTAAACTAGATTCCTAGACCAATTCTCATATGTGCCTAAGTATCTAATCCAGCAGGATTTGGGTTCCGTTAATTGACTGCACTCTAGTGCATCTCAATTGTCCTATGATTCTAGGTTCAAGCAACCAGTCACATTTTCATGATATCCTAATTACTCCAGATCCTAGTATTACAAATCACCCTGGTGTAGAGATCTATAGATATTCTAGCAATCCTAATTGATATTCAGTTTAACATTAAGCTCATGAAATCCCTAAACTTAACAAGATGAACTACTCAGACATGATAGAAGAAAAACAAATCATAGTCTGAATAATAATAGAATAAGAAATTAAAGATAATTCCAATGTAGTTCCAATCAATCTCTGAATGAGATTTGATCTTCTCTCCAACTCTCTAACAAGAACAATAAAAACAAAAGATGAAAGAGAAAGCGTAGCCATCAACAATGTCTTGCAAATAACATAAATAGGATTTCTGGTCGTCCAAGGGCATTCTGGTAATTTATGTTTCTTCTGGGCTTCATTTGGTCATGAAATATACCCGGCCCGTATTCTGGCATCCATATCGATCAATATGAAGGCTTTCCCATCGATCGATATACATTCCTCTTCTCGACAGCCTTCTCTCGCAAGGCAGACTGACCACTCTTCAGTAAAACGGGTATAACTTCTGATCTAACCGTTAGATTGACCTCAAATTTGTGGAATTGGAAAGATAACTCAAAGATATGTATTGTATCAAAATATGGGCTCAATCAAACCATGGCAAGGTCTCCATCCAAATCTAAACATCTGACGCGTCTGCGCAGTTCTGCACTTAAAGGCTCCAAAAGACACCAAAGTCACCATATTTCTCCAGAATGTACCTGAAACTGTAAATACTCTAAATAGACTCTATATTGTAGTAAATATATATGAAAACACCTATAAACCATGGCTAAAAATGGATAAAATCCATGGTCGATCAACTCCCCCAGACTTACCCTTTTGCTTGTCCTCAAGCAAAACAAACAGGCAGTCTCTCTAAAAGAGGTTTGAAAACAGCAGGGATTCAAAAGATTTTAAAGAATCAGTCACCATCTCTCTAGTAGTGCAAACCAAATCATAAACATCCTAACCTTAGAAGAACATTATACAATTTCCTAGTATAGCAACCAAATTCACCTAGTCAACAACTCAACAAATCCTGTCCGACAATCCCCTCTACTAACCTCATTTCTTACATAAAATAATAGTGCAGGTTTTACCCTGAGAATATCGGTCAAAGGACACGTGGACTCTTGCCCCAGCAGATATCTGAGTAATTAGGCAGTCTTATTCTGGCTTCTTTTCTCCCTATATCTCCCTTTTCTGAATCCCAAATTTTATTTTTCTTTTATATCAATCCCAATGAAAAACAAATGTTCATCTTATAAATCTTTCTATTTTTTTGTAGCTTTTTCTGACAAAGAGTAGGCGAATAGTGGGGTCATGGGTAATGTACCTCTCCCTCGCATCCACAATGTGTGATCATTCCTTTGAATTAGAATAGTGGGGTCATGGGTAATGTACCTCTCCCTCTGCCTCTCAGGAAATCATCTCAATCTTTTATTATTCTTTTTGGGATGCCAAAGAAAGGAGAGAAGGAAAGCAAAATCACCAAGAATTTTACCTTTCAGATCTGGAGGAGGAATCTGATCCAGTGTATACCAAGCCCCAAGATAAGGAAATCAAGTCAATATTAGGTTGGAGGTCAGCTCTGGTTCCTTCAAACATTCACAGCAAGTGCAAACATAGTTGACAGGTTGGTCCACTTTAGTATCTCTAGTACTTCTGCAATCAGTAAATCTAAGACTGGTCTAAAGAGTGGTTAGATGACAAGTAATAAATCGAAATAGATGATCATCCCCTTCTTGACTCAATAAAAAAACTTTTTGAAAACATTTTAATTAAGACTTGTAAAGTAGATAAACGTTAGTAATCCCCCCAGACTTAAATTACACTGTCCCCAGTGTAACACAGTCGGTGGTAAGGTGAAAATCATAAACAGAAGTACAAAATTTAACAAGTAAGAACGATATACCTGAACGGAATAAGTATCGATCGATGAAAAAGAATTACCATCGATCGATGTAAGTGATATACTGTCGATAGATATCGACGGTTCTTCGTTGGTCGATTGTCATGGCAATCGTCTACTCGGGTCTGCTTTTCTAAATATCTAACTAAACACACAATATTAGTAGAACCTCCCCCAGACTTAAATAACACTGTGGCCAATTTTATACAGCCTAAGATTGGTGGGACAATAAATCATAAGAAAAATATTTAACAAAGAAAGATTGTATACCTGCTTTGATGTGAGTATCGATTAACACAGTTAAGTGGCTATCGATATTCTTGATGCTCTGTCGATCGATGCTAGCTACTCATCGTCGATTCTTATGCGAATTCATCTAACACTCTAAAAGTTAGTGATAGATAACCAATAAAACCATTTATTTTTTTATTTTTTTTCTTCGATGAACACTGCTCTGCTACAATACACTGCTACAGTAATCCTGCTACAGTATCGATCGATTTACTTGCTACAGTGTCGCTCGATTTTTTGCTACAGTATCGCTCGACGTTCGTGCTACAATGTGTTGCTACAGTACCGTCGATACTATTCATCAGTTTTTTTTTTACGTGAAATCTTTAGAAAAAAAATATCAGTCGTGTTTAAAATTACCTAACAGTGGGTTGCCTCCCACTCAGCGCTTTGTTATAGTCATTTAGCTTGACTTTTGGAGATCTGATTTAGTTCGGGTGAAGATGTGAACTTGCTCTAGAACAAGTCTCAGTGTCTCTCTTCCTCATTTTGTTGATGTAGTTGGTAAAAGCACTGGCATATACTTCTCCTTTATCTCTCAGCTCTGGATCACATAGCACTCTAACCATGGCAAAAGGTTCAGAACTTCCTCTGCAGAGCACTTTATACTCAAGACTTCCCTCTTGATCTTGTGAAGGAACTAGTGATAGGAAATCTGCATCTGCATTCCTTTTCTTTTTCATCTTCCTACTCCTTGTACTTCCCCCGGTCTTAGACTTTTCAGTCTTGGTCTGTTCTTAAATACAGAGGGTGTCGATCGATGCTGAAGGCTTCGTTTCGATCGATTCTGAAGGCTGCTTGTCGACCGATGCTGAATGGTGATTGTCGATCGGTGTTGATTATGGTTTTGCTGACTCGCAGTTTGAACCATCTTTAGGTGCTGGATCTTCAAACATCTCTATGCATGAAATAAACTTCTCATCGGTCTTCTTTTCCAAAGGATCATAGAAGACAGTTTCATCAACATTAGTCAGGCACATCTTGTTCTTCTTAAGATCACAAACTGCTCCCACTGTAGCCATGAAGGCTCTTCCAAAGAGAAGCGGATTTTTTGTGCCTGTTTTAATCTCCATGACATGAAAGTCCAATGGAACAGTGCAGTCTCCGATCTCCACTTTAACATTCCTGATGATATCTGCTGAATCAACTCTGGAGTTGTCTCCGAAAGTGAAACTATCCTTAGAAGGTTCCACCTTTAATCCTATTACTTCAGCAGTGTCTATTGCCATGATGCTGACTGCAGCAGTATCGCAGAGGGCGGTTGGAAAATCATGGTTATGTATACAACATGGAATCAGGAACTTCCCTGGATCTTGCTCCTTCTTCAGAGTCCTATTAGGCTTACGACAAACCTTGTTGAATAGCAGCTCAATGTCCTTATCTGTCTCTCTGCTTTCTCTGAAGAAATTGCCAAGTTTGTACTTATAGTAGGCCTCCTCGAAAGACATATCCTTTGGAACCCTCTTCACCATCTTGTGGAATCCATCAAGTTCCACTTTGTTAATTTCTCTCCTGAGGGGCTTGGGAATGTAGGGTTTCCTAGATTTCACTCTTATCTCAATTGAAATCTCATCTTTCGTTACATGACTTTCTATGGCAGTTTCGTATCCATCCCATTGGTGTCGTTCGATACCTGGTGTATGTCGTCGATCGACATTCTCAACAAAAGAGGTTTCAGCGAGGGTTGATTTCCCTTGCTTTGGTGCTTCTGCAGATTGCTGATTCATCTCTTTTCTTGTGTTGAAGAAAACTGGAGTCTGAGATGGGTTTCGAGTTACCTTCAAGCGGTGGGCATCAAGATCTGGTAGACTAACTCCACATGGCCTGTGCGGATGTCGATCGATGTTCTGCTTCTCCTGCCGATCGATGTTCCCTTGTGGTTGTCGATCGATGTTCCATTGTTGTTGTCGATCGACGGCAGCTGTTTTAGCTCGAAGTAGGGTGGGAGGATGTGGGTGTTGAGCGGCAAAGTCGGAGTGGTTTTGAATTCCAAAAAACTTATCTGATTCCAAAAGTGGTGTCGATCGATGCATATCTGATTGTGTCGGTCGACGCTCAGGTGATGATGTCGAGCGATGCTTGGGTGGTTGTGTCGGTCGACACGAGTACGAGCTGCCTATATACATAGAGCTTTCGACTTGAAAAGCATCTTCTTCCAGCTTCTCCTGCTCAAGTATTTTCTCAAATCCAATATCTAGGATGTCATCAACCTGGTGCCTCTCACTTTCCACAACTTTCATTGTGACCAAAGCTTCTTGCTTCACAGCTTCTGCAGTATGATAAGCTTGGGTGCGTAGCCTCTTAACATGGCTATCTAAGGTTTCTAACCTTCCATTCAAATCTTTGCAGAGAAAATTCAATTGCAGATTCAAACGCTCATTTATCTCTTGCTGTGCTTTCAAGAGCTTCTCTAGCATAAATTCCATCTCATCCTCATTGTTGGGGTCAAAATCGATACGACGGAATTAATAGCCAAAACTCCCCGCAAAAATACAAAAGGAATAGTTTTATAAAACCCGAAGAGTCGTTTTATAAAACTCAAAGTCATTTATAAAACTCGCAGACCGTTTTATAAAACTCGAGAAGCCGTTTTATAAAATCCTAAGATCGTTTTATAAAACTCGAGAAATCGTTTTATAAAACTCGAGAATCGTTTTATAAAACTCAAGGAATCGTTTTATAAAACTCGAGAAGCCGTTTTATAAAACTGGAGAAGCCGTTTTATAAAACTCAAAAGACGTTTTATAAAACCCGAAGACCGTTTTATAAAACTCAAGAATCGTTTTATAAAACTCGAGAATCGTTTTATAAAACTCGAGAAGTCGTTTTGATAAAACTCGAAAAACAATTTTATAAAACTCGAGAATCATTTTATAAAACTCAAGATTCGTTTTATAAAACTCGAGAAGTCGTTTTATAAAAATCGAAAAATCGTTTTATAAAACACGAGAATCGTTTTATAAAACTCGAGAATCGTTTTATAAAACTCGAGAATCGTTTTATAAAACTCGAGAATCGTTTTATAAAACTCGAGAATTGTTTTATAAAACTCGAGAATCGTTTTATAAAACTCGAGAATCGTTTTATAAAACTCGAGAATCGTTTTATAAAACTCGAGAAGCCGTTTTATAAAACTCGGAGATCGTTTTATGAAACTCGAAGATCGTTTTATAAAACTCCAAGATCATTTTATAAAACTTGAGAATCGTTTTACGAAACCGCAAAAAACCGAAACAGCCGTAAAACGCAAACTAGTCACGACTAGTTCGCCCACGGGCGAACTAAGCCGAGCCGGCTTAGTTTGCCAATGGGCGAACTAGGAGACACTCGACTAGTTCGCCCATTGGCGAACTAAGCTGGCCCGGCTTAGTTCGCCAATGGGCGAACTAGGAGATGCTCAACTAGTTTGCCGATGGGCGAACTAGGATCACTCGACTAGTTCGCCCATCGTTTTAAAAAAAATCGAGAAGCCGTTTTATAAAACTCGAGAAGCCGTTTTATAAAACTCGAGAAGCCGTTTTATAAAACTCGAAAAGACGTTTTATAAAACCCAAAGACCGTTTTATAAAACTCGAGAATCGTTTTATAAAACTCGAGAATCGTTTTATAAAACTCGAGAAGTCGTTTTATAAAACTCGAAAAACTGTTTTATAAAACTAGAGAATTATTTTATAAAACTCGAGAGTCGTTTTATAAAACCCGAAGAGTCGTTTTATAAAACTCAAAGTCATTTATAAAACTCGCAGACCGTTTTATAAAACTCGAGAAGCCGTTTTATAAAATCCGAAGATCGTTTTATAAAACTTGAGAAATCGTTTTATAAAACTCGAGAATCGTTTTATAAAACTCAAGGAATAATTTTATAAAACTCGAGAAGCCGTTTTATAAAACTGGAGAAGCCGTTTTATAAAACTCAAAAGACGTTTTATAAAACCCGAAGACCGTTTTATAAAACTCGAGAATCGTTTTATAAAACTCGAGAATCGTTTTATGAAACTCGAGAAGTCGTTTTATAAAACTCGAAAAAACAGTTTTATAAAACTCGAGAATCATTTTATAAAACTCGAGAGTCGTTTTATAAAACTCGAGAAGTCGTTTTATAAAAATCGAAAAATCGTTTTATAAAACTCGAGAATTGTTTTATAAAACTCGAGAATCGTTTTATAAAACTCGAGAATCGTTTTATAAAACTCGAGAATCGTTTTAGAAAACTCGAGAAGCCGTTTT
The DNA here is from genome assembly GCA_932364175.1 of Eruca vesicaria subsp. sativa. Classification (NCBI taxonomy): domain Eukaryota; kingdom Viridiplantae; phylum Streptophyta; class Magnoliopsida; order Brassicales; family Brassicaceae; genus Eruca; species Eruca vesicaria. The sequence continues at coordinate 40,208 of CAKOAT010170822.1, forward strand.
ATAAAACTCGGAGATCGTTTTATGAAACTCGAAGATCGTTTTATAAAACTCAAAGATCATTTTATAAAAGTCGAGAATCATTTTACGAAACTGCAAAAAACCGAAACAGACGTAAAACGCGAACTAGGAGACACTCGACTAGTTCGCCCATTGGCGAACTAAGCTGGCCCGGCTTAGTTTGCCAATGGGCGAACTAGGAGATGCTCAACTAGTTCGCCCATCGGCGAACTAAGCCGGCCCGGCTTAGTTCGCCGATGGGCGAACTAGGATCACTCGACTAGTTCGCCCATCGTTTTAAAAAACTCGAGAAGCCGTTTTATAAAACTCGAGAAGCCGTTTTATAAAACTCGAGAAGCCGCTTTATAAAACTCGAAAAGACGTTTTATAAAACCCAAAGACCGTTTTATAAAACTCGAGAATCGTTTTATAAAACTCGAGAATCGTTTTATAAAACTCGAGAATCGTTTTATAAAACTCGAGAAGTCGTTTTATAAAACTCGAAAAACTGTTTTATAAAACTAGAGAATCATTTTATAAAACTCGAGAGTCGTTTTATAAAACCCGAAGAGTCGTTTTATAAAACTCAAAGTCATTTATAAAACCGCAGACCGTTTTATAAAACTCGAGAAGCCGTTTTATAAAATCCGAAGATCGTTTTATAAAACTCAAGAAATCGTTTTATAAAACTCGAGAATCGTTTTATAAAACTCAAGGAATCGTTTTATAAAACTCGAGAAGCCGTTATATAAAACTGGAGAAGCCGTTTTATAAAACTCAAAAGACGTTTTATAAAACCCGAAGACCGTTTTATAAAACTCGAGAATCGTTTTATGAAACTCGAGAAGTCGTTTTATAAAACTCGAAAAAACAGTTTTATAAAACTCGAGAATCATTTTATAAAACTCGAGAGTCGTTTTATAAAACTCGAGAAGTCGTTTTATAAAAATCGAAAAATCGTTTTATAAAACACGAGAATCGTTTTATAAAACTCGAGAATCGTTTTATAAAATCCGAGAATCGTTTTATAAAACTCGAGAATCGTTTTATAAAACTCGAGAATCGTTTTATAAAACTCGAGAATCGTTTTATAAAACTCGAGAATCGTTTTATAAAACTCGAGAATCGTTTTATAAAACTCGAGAAGCCGTTTTATATAACTCGGAGATCGTTTTATGAAACTCGAAGATCGTTTTATAAAACTCAAAGATCATTTTATAAAACTCGAGAATCGTTTTACGAAACCGCAAAAAACCGAAACAGCCGTAAAACGCGAACTAGTCACGACTAGTTCGCCCACAGGCGAACTAAGCCGAGCCGGCTTAGTTTGCCAATGGGCGAACTAGGAGACATTCGACTAGTTCGCCCATTGGCGAACTAAGCTGGCCCGGCTTAGTTCGCCAATGGGCGAACTAGGAGATGCTCAACTAGTTCGCCCATCGGCGAACTAAGCCGGCCCGGCTTAGTTCGCCGATGGGCGAACTAGGATCACTCGACTAGTTCGCCCATCGTTTTAAAAAACTCGAGAAGCCGTTTTATAAAAATCGAGAAGCCGTTTTATAAAACTCGAGAAGCCGTTTTATAAAACTCGAGAAGCCGTTTTATAAAACCCAAAGACCGTTTTATAAAACTCGAGAATCGTTTTATAAAAATCGAGAATCGTTTTATAAAACTCGAGAAGTCGTTTTATAAAACTCGAAAAACTGTTTTATAAAACTAGAGAATCATTTTATAAAACTCGAGAGTCGTTTTATAAAACTCGAGAAGTCGTTTTATAAAAATCGAAAAATCGTTTTATAAAAATCGAGAATCGTTTTATAAAACTCGAGAATCGTTTTATAAAACTCGAGAATCGTTTTATAAAACTCGAGAATCGTTTTATAAAACTCGAGAATCGTTTTATAAAACTCGAGAATTGTTTTATAAAACTCGAGAATCGTTTTACAAAACTCGAGAATCGTTTTATAAAACTCGAGAATCGTTTTATAAAACTCGAGAAGCCGTTTTATAAAACTTGGTGATCGTTTTATGAAACTCGAAGATCGTTTTATAAAACTCGAAGGTCGTTTTATAAAACTCGAGAATCGTTTTACAAAACCGCAAAAAACCGAAACAGCCGTAAAACGCGAACTAGTCACGACTAGTTCGCCCACGGGCGAACTAAGCCGAGGCGGCTTAGTTTGCCAATGGGCGAACTAGGAGACACTCGACTAGTTCCCCCATTGGTGAACTAAGCTGGCCCGGATTAGTTCGCCAATGGGCGAACTAGGAGATGCTCAACTAGTTCGCCCATCGGCGAACTAAGCCGGCCCGGCTTAGTTCGCCGATGGGCGAACTAGGATCACTCGACTAGTTCGCCCATCGTTTTATAAAACTCGAGAAGCCGTTTTATAAAACTTGAGAAGCCGTTTTATAAAACTCGAAAAGACGTTTTATAAAACCCGAAGACCGTTTTATAAAACTCGAGAATAGTGTTATAAAACTCGAGAATCGTTTTATAAAACTCGAGAAACGTTTTATAAAACTCGAGAAATCGTTTTATAAAACTCGAAAAACTGTTTTATAAAACTCGAGAATCATTTTATAAAACCCGAGAGTCGTTTTATAAAACTCGAGAAGTCGTTTTATAAAAATCGAAAAATCGTTTTATAAAACTCGAGAATCGTTTTATAAAACTCGAGAATCGTTTTATAAAACTTGAGAATCGCTTTATAAAACTCGAGAATCGTTTTACAAAACGCGAGAATCGTTTTGTAAAACTCGAGAATCGTTTTATAAAACTCGAGAATCGTTTTATAAAACTCGAGAATCCTTTTATAAAATTCGAGAATCGTTTTATAAAACTCGAGAATCGTTTTATAAAACTCGAGAATCGTTTTATAAAACTCGAGAATCGTTTTATAAAACTCGAGAAGCCGTTTTATAAAACTCGGAGATCGTTTTATGAAACTCGAAGATCGTTTTATAAAACTCGAAGATCGTTTTATAAAACTCGAGAATCGTTTTACGAAACCGCAAAAAACCGAAACAGCCGTAAAACGCGAACTAGTCACGACTAGATCGCCCACGGGCGAACTAAGCCGAGCCGGCTTAGTTCGCCAATGGGCGAACTAGGAGACACTCGACTAGTTCGCCCATTGGCGAACTAAGCTGGGCCAGCTTAGTTCGCCAATGGGCGAACTAGGAGATGCTTAACTAGTTCGCCCATCGGCGAACTAAGCCGGCCCGGCTTATTTCGCCGATGGGCAAACTAGGATCACTCGACTAGTTCGCCCATCGGCGAACTAAGCCGGCCCGGCTTAGTTTGCCGATGGGCGAACAAGAAACTTCCTGGACGTCCCGAGCCTCGGTCTCCCGCATTCCCGAGTCGAAACTTACGTCCTTCGTCCAGACGCCTTCGTCCGTCTGACTATCAAGAAAATCCTTGAGAATATTTCCAGGAGAAGTCGCGCGTTCAGAATCATCATCTTCGACAACTGGATTTTTATCCTTTCGGAAGCTTGATCTGCCACTCCTCGTCGAGGGAACATGCAAAATAAACTCTTCAATAAACGGATTCTCTTCAAAAACCGAAGAATTTGCAAAGAGTCGAGATCGGAAGAGAGCAACCGCTTGGCGGACGCGTTGCGGAGAAAAACTGCACCAACCAACTTCACCACGTTTGAGAGAAGTGGTGATGCTCTGGAGATCCGCGGGATACGGAGGCAAAGGGTTGGTCACTGCGGAACAACAAAAACGAATTAAAATAATAATAATAATAATAATAATAATAATAATAATAAGAAGAAGAGGATTCGTATAAACTCGATTCACATACCTCTCCGACCCCACGTGGTCGTAAAAAACGGAATGCTACCCTCCTCGACCGATGCACTGTCGATACGAACGTAAAAGAAAATTTTCTTCCAAGAAGTGGAAAGCTTTGGGCAACCCGTAACAATTCTGTCACGAGGGCATAGAGTGATCCTCCGCGATGCACCCGTGGGCTTTAACAGACCCTCGAGATGATCAACGTTAAGGGTGATTCCCTGCTCGTAACTCAGCGTCAAAAGACCAACGAGTTGCTATAAACTAGGGGGAGTCCACTGACTGATCGATAGTCCTAGCCCGTGAAGGTAATGCACAATGATTTCCGGAATCAGAAACCATAAGTGGCATTGTTGCAAGAAAATGTTGTAACATGTGAAAACACCGTCGGGCGCATCCCTGTCGCTCTCCTCGGAAAGTGGGGAACGAAACTCAACGGCCTCTGGAACTCGGAAAAATTTGCTCATGTAACTGATACTGTTGAAAAGTGTCGAGCTCGGATTTCCGGAAACTTGATCGACGTCCGACAAGGCTGGAACCCAAATCCCTGGCCTAGCGGATCCCGACTCGTCTCCCAACGCCCAAAAGGCCTCGAGGTCCGTCCGATCGATTAACGGGGACGAATACTCTTCTTTCGGAACCGAAGCTGGAGGCTGCGAACTCGTTCCCTCAGAATTGTGGAAATTGGAACTAGTTGAGGAACGAGTCCTTCTTCCTGAAAACATGTTTGAAGATCTTCAAAGAAAGTGGAGAGAAAAATTTCTTGAATAAGTTGTAGAAGGTGGAGTAAAGAATTCAAAATTTTACTCCATATACTTATTAGAAAGGATTTTACTATTCACCTCTGGACTTTTGGCCATTAAAGTTCCGCCTAATTCTACCAAACTCGCCGAACGAGCTCAATCCACTCCAAGAACCTTACGATTCTTACGAGCTGGGGGGCTAACTGTTGCGGTCAAAATCGGTACGACGGAATTAATAGCCAAAATCCCCGCTAAAATACAAAAGGAATAGTTTTATAAAACCCGGAGAGTCGTTTTATAAAACTCAAAGTCATTTATAAAACTCGCAGACCGTTTTATAAAACTCGAGAAGCCGTTTTATAAAATCCGAAGATCGTTTTATAAAACTCGAGAAATCGTTTTATAAAACTCGAGAATCGTTTTATAAAACTCGAGGAATCGTTTTATAAAACTCGAGAAGCCGTTTTATAAAACTCGAGAAGCCGTTTTATAAAACTCGAAAAGCCGTTTTATAAAATCCGAAGACCGTTTTATAAAACTCGAGAATCGTTTTATAAAACTCGAGAATCGTTTTATAAAACTCGAGAAGTCTTTTTATAAAACTCGAAAAACCGTTTTATAAAACTCGAGAATCGTTTTATAAAACTCGAGAGTCGTTTTATAAAAATCGAGAAGTCGTTTTATAAAAATCGAGAATCATTTTATTAAACTCGAGAATCATTTTATAAAACTCGAGAATCGTTTTATAAAACTCGAGAATCGTTTTATAAAACTCAAGAATCGTTTTATTAAACTCGAGAAGCCGTTTTATAAAATCCGAAGATCGTTTTATAAAACTCGAGAAATCGTTTTATAAAACTCGAGAATCGTTTTATAAAACTCAAGGAATCGTTTTATAA
>CAKOAT010170822.1:46090-65600 GCA_932364175.1 Eruca vesicaria subsp. sativa
GAGAATCGTTTTATAAAACTCGAGAATCGTTTTATAAAACTCGAGAAGCCGTTTTATAAAATCCAAAGATCGTTTTATAAAACTCGAGAAATCGTTTTATAAAACTCGAGAATCGTTTTATAAAACTCGAGGAATCGTTTTATAAAACTCGAGAAGCCGTTTTATAAAACTCGAGAAGCCATTTTATAAAACTCGAGAATCGTTTTATAAAACTCGAGAAGTCGTTTTATAAAACTCGAAAAACCGTTTTATAAAACTCGAGAGTCGTTTTATAAAACTCGAGAGTCGTTTTATAAAACTCGAGAAGTTGTTTTATAAAAACCGAAAAATCGTTTTATAAAACCCGAGAATCGTTTTATAAAACTCGAGAATCGTTTTATAAAACTCGAGAATCGTTTTATAAAACTCGATAATCTTTTTATAAAACTCGAGAATCGTTTTATAAAACTCGAGAATCGTTTTATAAAACTCGAGAATCGTTTTATAAAACTCGAGAATCATTTTATAAAACTCGAGAATCGTTTTATAAAACTCGGGAATCGTTCTATAAAACTCGAGAAGCCGTTTTATAAAACTCGAAGATCGTTTTATGAAACTCGAAGATCGTTTTATAAAACTCGAAGATAGTTTTATAAAACTCGAGAATCGTTTTATGAAACCGCAAAAAACCGAAACAGCCGTAAAACGCGAACTAGTCACGACTAGTTTGCCCACGGGCGAACTAAGCCAAGCCGGCTTAGTTCGCCAATGGGCGAACTAGGAGACACTCGACTAGTTCGCCCATTGGCGAACTAAGCTGGCTCGGCTTAGTTTACCAATGGGCGAACTAGGAGATGCTCAACTAGTTCGCCCATCGGCGAACTAAGCCGGTCCGTCTTAGTTCTCTGATGGGCGAACTAGGATCACTCGACTAGGGCCGGCTTAGTTCGCCGATGGGCGAACTAAGAGATGCTCGACTAGTTCGCCGATGGGCTAACAAGAAACTTCCTGGACGTCCCGAGCCTCGGTCTCCCGCATTCCCGAGTCGAAACTTACGTCTTTCGACACGGTCGCATTCTGAACCACGGCCGAAACATCTCCCGTTCCATCTCGATCCGACCTATCCTTCGAGTTTTACGATAAAAATCGTAAAACTTTGCTTTCTCGATAAAGAACTCGAAGAAATCGTATAAAACGGCGACGCTTAACGAAACACCGAACATTGCCTAAAACATAGGATTTATTCGAGATTTCTCGTCGAAATCATAAAAAACGCGTTTTAAATAAAACGTCGAGTAAATCGTAAAAAAACGCGTTTTTAATTAAAAAGTTGGGTAAATCGTAAAACCTTACGATTAGCTCGATGAATTTATTAAAAAGTCGGATCAGGAAACGATCCCGTAAAAAGTCGGATCAGGAATTGATCCCGTAAAAAGTCGGAAAACGGATTTATCGCAAAACGGCCCGGAAGGGCCTAAAACGCGATAAAAACCCATCTCGCGATTTTAACGAAATCTAACCCGCAGATTCGATAACATTTTGACGGTTTACTCGCAGGTGGAAAATAAAAGTCAAGTTTGAAGATAAAAGGAAGGTTTGAAGAAAAATAGAAGATTTATGCAGAAGAAAAGGAAGGATCGAGAAAAATGGAAAATTCCCGATATAGTCAAATCTGGGCGAAATGGAAAGACCGGATGGCCAAGGCGAGGAGTATATAAATAAGAGGTCTAGGGCAGAAGCAAAAGACACGAAATTCAGAGCTCTCACCACCAGAAATTAGCAATTACGAATATTTCCGTTTTCTGTTAGCGAGCTGCGTCTTAATTAGGGTTTTTTCGTTCTTAAGTTTTCGGCTACTCTCTTTGTACCAGTTCTACGCAGATTCGGAATAAGAACCTCTTTGCTCTCGATTTTTGTTTATTCTTTCAATAATTCTAAGTTTCTTGTTATAAAACTCTAGAATCGTTTTATAAAACTCGAGAATCGTTTTACGAAACCGCAAAAAACCGAAACAGCCGTAAAACGCGAACTAGTCACGACTAGTTCGCCCATTGGCGAACTAAGCTGGGCCGGCTTAGTTCGCCAATGGGCGAATTAGGAGATGCTTAACTAGTTCGCCCATCGGCGAACTAAGCCGGCCCGGCTTATTTCGCCGATGTGCGAACTAGGATCTTTCGACTAGTTTGCCCATCGGCGAACTAAGCTGGCCCGGCTTAGTTCGCCGATGGGCAAACTAAGATCACTCGACTAGTTCGCCCATCGGCGAACTAAGCCGGCCCGGCTTAGTTTGCCGATGGGCGAACAAGAAACTTCCTGGACGTCCCGAGCCTTGGTCTCCCGCATTCCCGAGTCGAAACTTACGTCCTTCGTCCAGACGCCTTCGTCGGTCTGACTATCAAGAAAATCCTTGAGAATATTGCCAGGAGAAGTCGCGCGTTCAGAATCATCATCTTCGACAACCGGATTTTTATCCTTTCGGAAGCTTGATCTGCCACTCCTCGTCGAGGGAACATGCAAAATAAACTCTCCAACAAACGGATCCTCTTCAAAAACCGAAGAATTGGCAAAGAGTCGAGATCGGAAGAGGGCAACCGCTTGGCGGACGCGTTGCGGAGAAAAACTGCACCAACCAACTTCACCACGTTTGAGAGAAGTGGTGATGCTCTGGAGATCTGCGGGATACGGAGGCAAAGGGTTGGTCACTGCGGAACAACAAAAATGAATTAAAATAATAATAATAATAATAATAAAAAGAAGAGGATTCGTATAAACTCGATTCACATACCTCTCCGACCCCACGTGGTCGTGAAAAACAGAATGCTACCCTCCTCGACCGATGCACTGTGGATACGAACGTAAAAGAAAATTTTCTTCCAAGAAGTGGAAAGCTTTGGGCAGCCCGTAACAGTTCTGTCACGAGGGCATAGAGTGATCCTCCGCGATGCACCCGTGGGCTTTAACAGACCCTCGAGATGATCAACGTTAAGGGTGATTCCCTGCTCGTAACTCAGCGTCAAAAGACCAACGAGTTGCTATAAACTAGGGGGAGTCAACTGACTGATCGATAGTCTCAGCCTGTGAAGGTAATGCACAATGATTTCCGGAATCAGAAACCATAAGTGGCATTGTTGCAAGAAAATGTTGTAACATGTGAAAACACCGTCGGGCGCATCCCTGTCGCTCTCCTCGGCAAGTGGGGAACGAAACTCAACGGCCTCTGGAACTCGGAAAAATTTGCGCATGTAATCGATACTGTTGAAAAGTGTCGAGCTCGGATTTCCGGAAACTTGATCGACGTCCGACAAGGCTGGAACCCAAATCCCTGGCCTAGCGGATCCCGACTCGTCTCCCAACGCCCAAAAAGCCTCGAGGTCTGTCCGATCGATTAACGGGGACGAATACTCTTCTTTCGGAACCGAAGCTGGAGGCTGCGAACTCGTTCCCTGAGAATTGTGGAAATTGGAACTAGTTGAGGAACGAGTCTTTCTTCCTGAAAACAAGTTTGAAGATCTTCAAAGAAAGTGGAGAGAAAAATTTCTTGATAAGTTGTAGAAGGTGGTGTAAAGAATTCAAAATTTTACTCCATATACTTATTAGAAAGGATTTTACTATTCACCTCTGGACTTTTGGCCATTAAAGTTCCGCCTAATTCTACCAAACTCGCCGAACGAGCTCAATCCACTCCAAGAACCTTACGATTCTTACGAGCTGGGGGGCTAACTGTTGGGGTCAAAATCGGTACGACGGAATTAATAGCCAAAATCCCCGCAAAAATACAAAAGGAATAGTTTTATAAAACCCGAAGAGTCGTTTTATAAAACTCAAAGTCATTTATAAAACTCGCAGGCCGTTTTATAAAACTCGAGAAGCCGTTTTATAAAATCCGAAGATCGTTTTATAAAACTCGAGAAATCGTTTTATAAAACTCGAGAATCGTTTTATAAAACTCGAGGAATCGTTTTATAAAACTCGAGAAGCCGTTTTATAAAACTCGAGAAGCCGTTTTATAAAACTCGAAAATCCGTTTTATAAAATCCGAAGACCGTTTTATAAAACTCGAGAATCGTTTTATAAAACTCGAGAAGTCGTTTTATAAAACTCGAAAAACCGTTTTATAAAACTCGAGAATCGTTTTATAAAACTCGAGAGTCGTTTTATAAAACTCGAGAAGTCGTTTTATAAAAATCAAGAATCGTTTTATAAAACTCGAGAATCGTTTTTTAAAACTCGAGAATCGTTTTATAAAACTCGAGAATCGTTTTATAAAACTCGAGAATCGTTTTATAAAACTCGAGAATCGTTTTATAAAACTCGAGAAGCCGTTTTATAAAACTCGAGAAGTCGTTTTATAAAACTCGAAAAACGGTTTTAAAAAACTCGAGAATCGTTTTATAAAATTCGAGAGTCGTTTTATAAAACTCGAGAATCGTTTTATAAAACTCGAGAAGTCGTTTTATAAAACTCGAAAAACTGTTTTTAAAAACTCGAGAATCGTTTTATAAAATTCGAGAATCATTTTATAAAACTCGAGAAGTCGTTTTATAAAAATCGAAAAATCGTTTTATAAAACTCGAGAATCGTTTTATAAAACTCGAGAATCGTTTTATAAAACTCGAGAATCGTTTTATAAAACTCAAGAATCGTTTTATAAAACTCTAGAATCGTTTTATAAAACTCGAGAATCGTTTTATAAAACTCGAGAATCGTTTTATAAAACTCGAGAATCGTTTTATAAAACTCGAGAATCATTTTATAAAACTCGAGAAGCCGTTTTATAAAATCCGAAGATCGTTTTATAAAACTCGAGAAATCGTTTTATAAAACTCGAGAATCGTTTTATAAAACTCGAGGAATCGTTTTATGAAACTCGAGAAGCCGTTTTATAAAACTCGAGAAGCCGTTTTATAAAACTCGAGAATCGTTTTATAAAACTCGAAAAGTCGTTTTATAAAACTCGAAAAACCGTTTTATAAAACTCGAGAATTGTTTTATAAAACTCGAGAGTCGTTTTATAAAACTCGAGAAGTCGTTTTATAAAAATTGAAAAATCGTTTTATAAAACCAGAGAATCATTTTATAAAACTCGAGAATCGTTTTATAAAACTCGAGAATCGTTTTATAAAACTCGAGAATCTTTTTATAAAACTCGAGAATCGTTTTATAAAACTCGAGAATCGTTTTATAAAACTCGAGAATCGTTTTATAAAACTCGAGAATCGTTTTATAAAACTCGAGAATCGTTTTATAAAACTCGAGAAGCCGTTTTATAAAACTCGAAGATCGTTTTATGAAACTGGAAGATCGTTTTATAAAACTCGAAGATAGTTTTATAAAACTCGAGAATCTTTTTACGAAACCGCAAAAAACTGAAACAGCCGTAAAACGCGAACTAGTCACGACTAGTTCGCCCACGGGCGAACTAAGCCGAGCCGGCTTAGTTCGCCAATGGGCGAACTAGGAGACACTTGACTAGTTCGCCCATTGGCGAACTAAGCTGGCCTGGCTTAGTTCACCAATGGGCGAACTAGGAGATGCTCAACTAGTTCGCCCATCGGCGAACTAAGCCGGCCCGTCTTAGTTCGCCGATGGGCGAACTAGGATCACTCGACTAGGGCCGGCTTAGTTCGCCGATGGGCGAACTAAGAGATGCTCGACTAGTTCGCCCATCGGCGAACTAAGCCGGCCCGGCTTAGTTCGCCGATGGGCTAACAAGAAACTTCCTGGACGTCCCGAGCCTCGGTCTCCCGCATTCCCTAGTCGAAACTTACGTCTTTCGACACGGTCGCATTCTGAACCACGGCCGAAACATCTCCCGTTCCATCTCGATCCGACCTATCCTTTGAGTTTTACGATAAAAATCGTAAAACTTTGCTTTCTCGATAAAGAACTCGAAGAAATCGTATAAAACGGCGACGGTTAACGAAACACCGAACATTGCCTAAAACATAGGATTTATTCGAGATTTCTCGTCGAAATCATAAAAAAACACGTTTTTAAATAAAACGTCGAGTAAATCGTAAAAACGCGTTTTTAATTATAAAGTTGAGTAAATCGTAAAACCTTACGATTAGCTCGAGGAATTTATTAAAAAGTCGGATCAGGAAACGATCCCGTAAAAAGTCGGATCAGGAATTGATCCCGTAAATAGTCGGAAAACGGATTTATCGCAAAACGGCCCGGAAGGGCCTAAAACGCGATAAAAACCCATCTCGCGATTTTAACGGAATCTAACCCGCAGATTCGATAACGTTTTGACGGTTTACTCACAGGAGGAAAATAAAAGTCAAGTTTGAAGATAAAAGGAAGGTTTGAAGAAAAATAGAAGATTTCTGCGGAAGAAAAGGAAGGATCGAGAAAAATGGAAAATTCCCGATATAGTCAAATCTGGGCGAAATGGAAAGACCGGATGGCCAAGGCGAGGAGTATATAAATAAGAGGTCTAGGGCAGAAGCAAAAGACACGAAATTCAGAGCTCTCACCACCAGAAATTAGCAATTACGAATATTTCCTTTTTCTGTTAGCGAGCTGCGTCTCAATTAGGGTTTTTTCGTTCTTAAGTTTTCGGCTACTCTCTTTGTACCAGTTCTACGCAGATTCGGAATAAGAACCTCTTTGCTCTCGATTTTTGTTTATTCTTTCAATAATTCTAAGTTTCTTGTTATCTTAATCTTCGTTGTGAGGTTCTGAAGATAGCCGGTTCCTCTGGAAACTTAGGGTTTTCCCGAAGTTTCCTTTTTTACGATTATTTGACAGTTGGTGGATTTCGGTTCCCACACTCATCTTGGTATGTAGCGTGTTGCACCCATGAGACTTCATGTACAGAACCAACCTCAGCCTCAACATTCTTGTCACTAACCTTTGCAGCTGAATTTACCCTGTGTATATCCAGATTTTTGACACTGTTGCTAGACACCATGTTCTCAATCAGCTTTTTAGCTTCCTCTATGGTCCTTCTCTCAAAGCTTCCTCCGCTTGCAGTATGCATCATAACACAATATCTTACATCAACGCCCCTGTAGAACTTCTTTAATAACTGAATCTCCGTAAAACTATGATGTGGACAATCCTTTTGGTATCCCATAACCCTCTCCCAAGAGCTTCTGAAATCTTATGTAGGTCCTTGAGAGAATGTCCAAATCTTATCTCTTATGTCTTCAGCCCTTGCATCTGTGGGAACCAAAATTCACATGTCGATCTCCGTTAAATAAGGAAACTTAGGAAAACCTTAATTTTTCAGAGGGACCAGATCTCTGCGAAAGCCAACGACAAGTAACCAACTAAATGTGGAAAAATATGAAAAACGTAATAAAACGAATTTAAAGAAAAAGTAGATCTTATTTCGATTTCGCATAAGATCGTTGCGATCATTACAAGGGTTTACAAAGGCTTTGGCCGCAGGGCCGTCAGCGAGTTATCAACATAAAAACCTAATCAAGTCGCAGCTCGATAACAAAAGACGGAAAAAGATAAGAAAAAGGATTTGAATGATTTCGGACTGAACCTTATGAAAGGCTGCCTACGTACCCCTTTCGAGGATCAAGTCGAACGTAGTTCAATTGATAGAGCTGGACCAGAGATTGAACCGCCTAGGCGAGTTTGTCTAGTAATTGAGCGCCAGTCATAGAAACCAAACTTCTCAAGAAAAAGCCTAAGTTTCTAAGTGCGGAAAATTCTAAGTCTAGAAAAGTTGTAAAAGTCTCAGATGAGAGCTCTGAAATTCATCCCTTTGCTTCTGCCCTATGCCTCTTGCTTATATACTCCCTTCCTAGGCGGTTTAGTCTTTCCATTTCGCCCATATTCGAGTTTATCGGGAATCTTCCATTTATCTCGATCTTTCCTTTTTTTTCCCGCGGAAATCTTCTATTTATCCTCAAACTTGACATTTATCTTCAAGTTTGACATTTATCTTCTTTCTGCGAGTAAATCGCCAAAATGTCGTTGTATCTTCGGGTTGGATTTCGTTTAAAGTCGAGAGTGGCTTTTATCGCGTTTTAGGACTTTCCGAGCCGTTTTGCGATAAATCCGTTTTACGACTTTAGACGAGATCGTTTCCTGATACGATGCCATTTTTAGATAAGTTTCTCGAGTTAATCGTAAAGCTAGGCAATGTTCGATGTTTCGATTAATCGTTACCGTTTTCTACGATTTACTCGGGGTTTTACTAAAAACGTGTTTTTTACAATTTGAACGAAAAATCTTGAATAAATCGTATAGTTTAGGCAATGTTCGGTGTCTTGTTTAACCGTTGCCGTTTTATACGATTTCCTCGAGTTCTTTTCGAGAAAACGAAGTTATACGAATTTTATCCTAAAATTTGAATGATAAATCGAATTGAGACAAAACAGGAGACATTTCGACCGTGGTTCGGAACGCGACCGTGTCAAAGGACGTAAGTTTCGAATCGGGGATGCGGGAGATCGAGGCTCAGGATGGTCGGTTCGACGTACGGCGAACCAAGCTGGACCGGTCCAGCTCGCCGGACTGGTCCAGCTGTCCGGGAAGCCTGTAGTTCGCCTAACGGCGAACTAAGCCGGCTTGGCTTAGTTCGCCGTTGGGCCAACTAGTCGGGACGGGACTAGTTTTCCCAAGGCGAACTAAGCCAAGCCGGCTTAGTTCGCCGTTGGGCGAACTTGTCAGGAAGCTTCTAGTTCACCCAATGGCGAACTAAGCCAGCTGGCTTAGTTCGCCGTTGGGTGAACTAGTCGGGATGAGACTAGTTTGCGTTTTATGGCGGTTTCGGTTTTTTGCGGTTTTGTGCTTAATTTGGACGATCGTGTAATCGACGTTTGTTTCACTTTTCCTAGATAACTGATATACCATGATTTTGACCCGTTTTTGGTCATGGTATTACTATGTTTTTATAATAAATATCTATGTTTTGGAGTCTATTAGGTATGTTTTCTGTTCAGGAGCATTTTGTGGTAAAGTGATGATTTAGGTGCCTTTTGGTGTTTAAAGAAGAGTTTTCCAAGATGATTATGAAGATCCGACATAAGAGATACATATCGATCGATACACACCCTGTGTAATCGATCGATGACGCTTCCGTCGAAGTTGAATCGAGATAATCCATCGATCGATGTACACCATGTACCATCGATCGATACAGAGCGTGGTGAGCAAAATTTATTTGGCCAACTTGAAGCCCAAGTTCTCACCAAATTACAAGATTGCCCCTGACTAGTTTTTTAACCTAATTGTACTTGTATTTATAGTTATGCCTATGAGCCCTACAAAGACAATCAGAAATTAAGAGTTTTGTATTCTATTCTATACTTAGCAATAAAAGCATTTTCTTTTCATCTTATTCTTTTGCTATGAATCACTTGGCTATGTCTGAGTAGATTCATTTGTTAGATTTAGGGTTCAAATAGTTATGAGGGATTAGCCCCAACTATGGTGTGTTGAATTGTTATATTCATTAACCAAATGANAAAGCATTTTCTTTTCATCTTATTCTTTTGCTATGAATCACTTGGCTATGTCTGAGTAGATTCATTTGTTAGATTTAGGGTTCAAATAGTTATGAGGGATTAGCCCCAACTATGGTGTGTTGAATTGTTATATTCATTAACCAAATGAACCCTAATGCTTCTTCTAGATTAGCTACCTAGAAGTATGATTATGGAGTGAGTAATCTAATAGTCATTATCCTGAAATCATTTGGCTAAGCTTAGACTCTATTAGGCACGTGCGATAGGCGGTCTAATAGATGTTCTCGGGTGGACACAGTTTCAATTCGATCTGATGCTATATCGATCGATACTCCTTAGAGTGATCGATCGACGACAAAGCATATCGATCGATACAGCGATAGAAACATCGATCGATATTGTCGGCAATCAGAACAATGGACGAGTCTAACTAGCGATAGCTATAGATTTGTCTAAGGATTGAAGTCCTCATATATTTGCAAGCAATTCCTTAAAATATCCATAGATTTATAATCCTGATTTTCTGAATAGTAACCTCGAATCTAGCTATTTTCTCTTATTGTTTTCAAACCCATCTTCTCAGCAACTTACCATTGCTACCAACTATTTATTTTATTGTTTTAAACCTTTTTCAACCTAGCTTAATCACTTAGGATTAATTCTTTTGTGACTCTAGTTCCATGTGGATTCGATCCCTAAGTACTTCGATTGAACCTCTTATTTGAGAGAGTAAATCACTTCTTAGGTTAAACATTTGAGTGAAATCAAATTAGGCGCCGTTGCCGGGGAACTAAGATTACTATTTGATTTAATCTGATTCAGTCTAGCTTATTTGTTACTTTTTATTTTTCAATCTTTTGACACAAAATTTGTTCTTTTTCTTTTTGTCTCTTTCAGGTACATGCCCAACAGTACCAGAAGCAACAAGGACAAGCAACTTTTGTACTCAAAAGATCCCAACTACCTGGAACGTAGCATCCGCATAGACCTACGCTCCACATCGATCGATACCAACACCACAGTATCGACCGATACCCGCTTTCCACCGTCAACCAACAACCGTTCGTTGGCCGGTACTATCACCACCTCATCGATCGACAACCTCTACTGTTCATCGACCGATACACGCTTTACACCGACGACCAACCGTTCGTCAACCGATTCCCACACCACTACATCGATCGACAACAACCACCGTTCGTCGACCGATACCCTTCCCTTGACATCGATCGATACACCTTATCTTATATCGATCAATACTAACCGGCGAGACATGGTGGCGCCTATGATTCTCATACCCGATGAGAAAGGAGACCTGCGTGATCAAGATGGTCACCTGCGTAATGCATCAGGTCAGAAGCTGAATGATCAGAAGGAGATCATTACTGAAGAAGAGACTGCACCTATAGGCATCATCCAACCTGTAGAAGAGACCAGCACCTTGGCTGATTTCAACCGTCCGGATCAGTTCTATTCTANGCGCCTATGATTCTCATACCCGATGAGAAAGGAGACCTGCGTGATCAAGATGGTCACCTGCGTAATGCATCAGGTCAGAAGCTGAATGATCAGAAGGAGATCATTACTGAAGAAGAGACTGCACCTATAGGCATCATCCAACCTGTAGAAGAGACCAGCACCTTGGCTGATTTCAACCGTCCGGATCAGTTCTATTCTAACCGATCAGCCATCCTCCCTCCTGCCATTCAGAGAGGAGATTTTGAGCTCAAGCCGCAGTACTACTCACTTGTAGGACAAATCCCTTTTTGTGGTTTGCCCCATGAGCATCCTATGGACCATCTGGAGAGGTTCGAGGATCTTGTAACCCTAGTCAAAGCAAAAGGAGTTTCTCAAGACTACCTTTTCTGCAAGCTTTTCAAGTATTCTCTATCTGGAGAAGCTTTGCAGTGGCTGAGACAACTACCACCAGGTTCCCTTACCACCTGGAGTGACTTTAAACACGCGTTCCTGCGTAATTTCTTTGATGATTCACGCGCTGAAGACTGGAGGAAGAAAATTGCTACATTCACCCAAGACCCTGAAGAGTCATACAAGGATACTTGGAACATATTCAAATCCTACCAGCGAGATTTCCCACACCACGGATTCAACAAAGTGCAACTGCTCTGCACTTTCTACAGAGGCATCAGCCCAAAATTCAAGAGAGCCCTTGATACAGCTAGTGATGGCAACTTCACCACCAGGAATCCGCAGAGTGCTATCAAGCTAATTGACAACTTAGCTACCAGCAATAGCACGAAGAACTCTGTGACGCAGACTACATCATCCATTGGAAAGGAGTACATCAATGAAGTTCAAGGTCAGCTAGACAACATTCAGAAACTCCTAACCAAGCAGATCTGTTCAATGGAAGATGCAAAACTTATTGAAGAAGATGTTAACTGGATCAGTGGAGCAGGTTTTCAGAGACCTAATAACCAAGAAGGATACATAACTTCACAGGCCAGAGAAGCAACTTCAACCAGAGTTCCCAGAAGCCAACAAACTTCTGCAGCAGCAACCCCAACAACAACAAAAGCTTTGGAAGTACCTTCTACACCAACCCAAACCCACTCACCCAAGATTCTAAACTGGAGGAGTTGGTAGACAAGATACTTGAGAGTCAGCAGAAGCTAGAGGTGAACTTCAATGGAAAGATAGACTCTATCTATAACACCTTCACCACGAAGATAGACGCCCTTAGAACCCATGTGAAGATGCTAGAGACCCAGGTGTTTCAGACATGAGAAGCACTTAAGAAGCAGGAATTCACCCCTAACCAGAACATCAATGCCATCTTGGATGATGAATTCTGGCAAGAGGTAGTAGGAGATATTCAGAGTTCTGAAGATGAGAGTGAAAGAGAATTCGCCTACGACTACTATCGATCGATATCACCAGCTCAACATCGATCGATATCACCCTTAGTGCGTCGATCGATAGACTTTGACAAGTATCGATCGATAGACTCAGACGAAAACCCTCACGGGTGAAATTCCGTCAAGATTATGTCTCACGCCGACTTCGCAGCCCTTCACCCACATCCTCCCGTCCCTGTCATCGATCGACATGATGACCATGTCATCGATCGACATGAAGACCATGGTATCGACCGACACACTCCAGCCAGTGTCGATCGATACAGAGTACCCCCACGCCGAGTGCAGCTTCCTAAGATTGATAGTGCACGCCTTGACGCTTTCCGAGAGAAGTATTACACCACCAGAAACTCTACAGCAGCCCTAAAAGAGAAACCCACAGATATTTTTGAGTCCATGGAGATAAAAATGGAAACTCAGGGAGAGTTCTCAGAAAAAGGAAAGAGAAGAAACCTAAACCTTATAAAAGAGAAGCTAATGAGAAGGAGTTGTCAAGCTTCAGAAAAAGAGTCCTTAGAATACCTAGAGAGAAACCCTTTGAAGAAGCCTACTTTTCACACAGATTGTGGATGTTCTTTAGAGAAACCAAGGAGACAGAAGAAGACATCAAGAGGATGTTTAACAAAGTCAGAGATAGCCTCAAGCAGAAGATAAAACTAGAGAAGAAGAGTGATCCAGGGAAGTTCACAATACCTTGCTCCATTAAAGGTCTTGAGTTCCCACGTGTCCTTTGTGACACAGGATCTGGAGTTAGCATCCTACCCAAGCCTATGGCAGACCATCTAGGTCTGAAGATAGAGCCTTCTGACGAGAATTTCATCTTTGTGGATTGTTCTCAACAAAGCTCTGGAGGCATAGTTCGAAACCTTGAGGTACAGATTGGAGAAACCCTAATTCCTACAGATTTCCATGTCCTCTCCAACAAGCTCAACTTCAAGACTTCTCTACTACTTGGAAAAGCATTCTTAGCTACAGTTGGAGCCGTTTGTGACCTACACACCAACAAGCTCTGCCTAACCCTTATCAACCCTTCCGTCCACTACAACCCTGTCCCAATCATCAAGTTTCCAAGGTCAGCAAGCTCAACACTCGTAGCCACTTGTTTCTGTGCCCACGAGTACGATTCTAAGGGAGACTATGAAACCGAAGAAGCAGTATCGACCGATGACAACCTTACCCCATCGCCCGATACCAGTGCCAACCCATCGACCGACAGAACCACATGGTCATCGATCGATAAGGAGTTCCAGAAGATCAAATACGAGTTTCCAGAAACCGATCTCCGCATAGATGAGTGGGAAAACGATCATTACATGCCCGAGATTGCTAGTATCACTACTCAGGAGGAGTATGATGAAGATTATGAGGAGGAACGAGCTATAGAGTACCGATTTCTTCGAGAATATGAAGAACAACCTCCATTCCCGACCTTCATCCAACGATCATCGACCGATATGACACCTGGTCCATCGATCGATATGCCCTACCCCAGATCGCGCAAATGACGGTTCGAATCAACGAGCGACGAACCGTACTGCAAACCAGTGTATGTCCCACACGAACCACGAGACGGAGATTATTCGATTGGAAGCTGGGCCAGCTCTTATCACGAAAGCTTTGCAGTAGATATAGCACCTCTACAAAGAGCGATCCAACCTGCAGATCCCGTATCGCTCGACATGGAGTACCAGCCGTCGACCGACATGATCTACAAGCCATCGACCGACGAAGACGTTTCACCATCGGTCGATATCAATCTCACACCACCAACCGATCTTGCCACAACACCATCCGAGGTACAAACATCCAAATTTGATATAAATTCACTAATTCAAGATGAGTTTGGTATTTTCAGGGATTCAGATGGTCATGCACGAGCCATAGATGGGAGAATCATTCCAATCTCCACAGAAGATGTTGTAGACATCCTTCAGATGGCCAATGGACCTATCCTCGAAAACGACCCGCACCAGACAAAATGGCCATCGACCGATGCATGGAGACTAGCATCGATCGATACGCACCGAGAGTTTGGGACGAGAGCCTTCCAAAACGGAGAACGTCGTTTCTTTTTAGAAAAGAAAGATGAATATGGAGTCTACAGAGATGAATCTTGCCATGCAAGAACAGTAAACGGAGACATCATCCCTGTCACCAAAGAAGATATGGAAAACTTGCTAAAGAGAGCCTCACTATTTGGTCGCTCTTGTTTCAGTCTACCAGGATATGCTGATCAGTTTGCTAAAGGAGTTCCAGATGGCAAGCTCTACACACAGAAAGAAGTCACCTACATGCTAGATGGCCTCACCAGCGATCACAACTGGAAGATAGCAGGCACGAGACTTGACCTTGAGGAAGAACTATCAAGACTTCGAGGTGATATGGTATGGAAGACCAGCCACAATGACTCAGTACGAAAGAAACCAGATGCCCTACAAGAAGAAGTCAACACCTTGCACGCACAACTGAAGTCTCAGACACAGCCATCGACCGATACAGACCCCTTGCATCGATCGATACACCCGTACTTAACCCGATCGAGCACCACTTACAGAAGCTATCGATCGATGACAAACCCAGTCCATCGACCGATACCCGTGCTCCAGAATTCTGTACCAGGGAAGAACTTTAAGAAACCACAGCCGAGATCTACAAATCAATTGAGGCTTCTGAAAACGAAGATTACTATCTACTGGACAAGTATTGGTTCTCAGTGCAGAGTGATGTTCGAAGTTTATAACTTAGAACAGAAGGGATTCAGAAGGAGGTAGAAGATATCCAAAGACAGCTCGCTAGCCGACCTGACCCATCCCCATCGATCGATGAGATACCAAACCCATCAACCGATATGCAACCTCAAGAATCGACCGACGATCCAACACACCACGACACCATGCATCGCACAACAGAACACATCTACAGCATGCTTGGCAATTATCAGTACAGCCTTGCCAACCTAGAGGGGTGGTTAGAAAGGATCCAAACAGAAGTTTATGGTTTGAAAACTAGTATGATAAGAAGTGAGA
The DNA here is from genome assembly GCA_932364175.1 of Eruca vesicaria subsp. sativa. Lineage (NCBI taxonomy): Eukaryota > Viridiplantae > Streptophyta > Magnoliopsida > Brassicales > Brassicaceae > Eruca > Eruca vesicaria. The sequence continues at coordinate 61,409 of CAKOAT010170822.1, forward strand.
AGGCCACAAGAAGCTTTCTAACATCATGGTTTGATGAAACACAAGACAAGGAGGACATTTGCTTCCCAACAAGTACTTGCAACCCACCTCACTAGCCACCATACTTCCATAGTCAAGCTAAACTGACTTTAAACAAACGCTGAGTGGGAGGCAACCCACTGTTAGGTATTTTATTATTTCATTTTATTTTATTTTTACTTATTATTCTTTTTCGTTTTTATTTGATTTTAGATAGATACACGATCCATACCTATCGACCAATACGAACCAGTTGATATCGCTCGACACAGACTTACACGCATCGATTGACAATGGCGACTCACCATCGATCGATACCCATATCGGTCAGGTATATCGTTTCCAATTTTCGATATCAGTTACACATTCATTTTTTTTTATGCTCTAACTCCGACTGATTATACACTGAGGACATTGTATGATTTAAGTCTGGGGGGAGTTGATTACTGATGCTACTTTACGTCTTTTTGATCTTATTTACAAAGTTTTCAAAAATTGGTTTTATTGAGTCAAGAAAGGGAAAAAATTTCAAAGTCTTACTTTTTATCTTACCACTCTTTAGCACCATTCTTAGATTTATTGATTGCAGAAAGTACTATAGATGCTAAAGTGGAGCACCGATCACCTATGACATCACTTTCATGATTGTCTGGAAGAACCAAAGCTGACATGTACTGCTTGTCTTGGGGCTTGGTATACTTGGAATCGGAATCCTCCTGCAAGTCTGGAAGGTAAAAGTCTCAGAAATTTTGGTTTCCTTCTCTCCTCCCTTCGGCATCCCACAAAGAGAAAAGACTGAAATGATTTCCTGAGAGGCAGAGGGGTAGGTACATTACCTATGACCCCAATATTCTAAATCGAAGGAATGATCAAAGCGAGGGAGAGGTACATTACCTAAGACCCCATTATTCGCCTATACTAGTCAAGAAAAAGAAAACTCAATAAGATGAACATTAACTGTTCATTGGCATTGATGTAAGAGAGAGAGATATTTGGATTCAGAGAAGGGGGATAAAGAGAGAAAACAGGGAACCAGGATGAGAATGCCTGAAACTTGTTTGAGTTGAATCCATGTGTTCCTTGATCAATACTCCCAAGGTAAAGCCTTCACCTTTATTTTTATGCATAAATGAAATCAGTAGAGGGGATAGACAGACAAGGAATGCTTAAGTTGATTGGCTAGATGTATTTGGTTGCTAAGCTAGGATATGGTATAATGTACTTCTGTAGTTGATAGATAAGAGATGTGGCTTGCAACTAAGTAAGAGGTGATGATTTTAAAGTTGAGATTTTGATTGAGTCCCTGCTGTTTTTAAACTTCTTTCAAAGACTAACTTAATGTTTGCTTGAGGACAAGCAAAAGGTTAAGTCTAGGGGAGTTGATATACCATGATTTTGACCCGTTTTTGGTCATGGTATTACTTTGTTTTTATAATAAATATCTATGTTTTGGAGTCTATTAGGTATGTTTTCAGGTTCAGGAGCATTTTGTGGTAAAGTGATGATTTAGGTGTCTTTTGGTGCTTAAAGAAGAGTTTTCCAAGATGACTATGAAGATCCGACATAAGAGATACATATCGATCGATACACACTCTGTGTAATCGATCGATGACGCTTCCGTAGAAGTTGAAGTCGAGATACTTCATCGATCGATGTACACCATGTACCATCGATCGATACAGAGTGTGATGAGCAAGATTTATTTGGCCAACTTGAAGCCCAAGTTCTCACCAAATTACAAGATTGCCCCTGATGAGTTTTTTAACCTAATTGTACTTGTATTGATAGTTATGCCTATGAGCCCTAAAAAGACAATCAGAAATTAAGAGTTTTGTATTTTATTCTATACTTAGCAATAAAAGCATTTTCTTTTCATCTTATTCTTTTTCTATGAATCACTTGGCTATGTCTGAGTAGATTCATTTGTTAGATTTAGGGTTCAAATAGTTATGAGGGATTAGCCCCAACTATGGTGTGTTGAATTGTTATATTCATTAACCAAATGAACCCTAATGCTTCTTCTAGATTAGCTACCTAGAAGTATGATTATGGAGTTAGTAATCTAATAGTCATTATCCTGAAATCATTTGGCTAAGCTCAGACTCTATTAGGCACGTGCGATAGGCGGTCTAATAGATGTTCTCGGGTGGACACAGTTTCAATTCAATCCGATGCTATATCGATCGATACTCCTTAGAGTGATCAATCGACGACAAAGCATATCGATCGATACATCGATCGATATTGTCGGCAATCAAATCAATGGACAAGTCTTACTAGCGATAGCTATAGATTTTTCTAAGCATTGAAGTCCTCATATATTTGCAAGCAATTCGTTAAAACATCCATAGAATTATAATCCTGATTTTCTGAATAGTAACCTTGAATCTAGCTATTTTCTCTTATTGTTTTCAAACCCATCTTCTCAGCAACTTACCATTGCTACCAACTATTTATTTTATTGTTTTAAACCTTTTTTAACCTAGCTTAATCACTTAGGATTAATTCTTTTGTGACTCTAGTTCCCTGTGGATTCGATCCCTAAGTACTACGATTGAACCTCTTATTTGAGAGAGTAATTCACTTCTTAGGTTAAACATTTGAGTGAAATCAATAACGATCTTCCGAGTTTTCCGTGGATTTCCTTTGTTCGGAAATCTCTTTTGGATTTATAAAACCATTCTTCGAGTTTTATAAAACGATTCTCCGAGTTTTATAAAACGATTCTTCGAGTTTTATAAAACGATCCTCGAGTTTTATAAAACGATTCTTTGAGTTTTATAAAATGATTCTTCGAGTTTTATAAAACGATTCTCTGAGTTTTATAAACGATTCTTCGAGAATTATAAAACGATTCTCGAGTTTTATAAAACGATTCTTCTAGTTTTATAAAACGTTCTTCAAGTTTTATAAAACGATTCTCGAGTTTTATAAAACGATTCTTCGAGTTTTATAAAATGATTCTCGAGTTTTATAAAACGATTCTTCGAGTTTTATAAAACGATTCTCGAGTCTTATAAAACGATTCTCGAGTTTTATAAAACGATTCTTCGAGATTTATAAAACGATTCTTCGAGTTTTATAAAATGATTCTCGAGTTTTATAAAACGATTCTTCGAGTTTTATAAAACGATTCTTCGAGTTTTATAAAACGATTCTCGAGTTTTATTAAACGATTCTTCGAGTTTTATAAAACGATTCTTCGAGTTTTAAAAAATGATTTCTTTTATATTTTTGCGGAGACTTTTTGCCATTGATTCCGTCGTGACCGATTTTGACACCAACAGTTAGCCCCCCAACTCGCTAGAATCTTGAGTCTTTAGCGTAAGGTTCTTGCGAGTGGTTAGCTAGTTTTAGTTAAGTTAGGCGGAATTAATTGTTTGAAGGGTCCGTTGAAAGTGATCTTTCCACTCTCCAGGGAGCGGAAAGTGTTTAAGATTAGGGCTGCGCCTTGTGAAGGCTGCCTACGTACCCTTTTGAGGGGATCAAGCCTTTCGTAGTTCGTTTTGGAGTTATGGTTTGTATGACCTGTTTCGCAGTGAGACCTTTATAGTCTACTTATGTGTCGTGTAGGAATTATCAAGCATATTGATGTCGATGGCATCTGGATCTTTGTCGTCCTTGAGACTAGCCTCGTAGGTTTGGTCTTGCCGAGCGTGGCCGTTATAGTTTTCGGACTGGCCGTGTGCGGCTCTAAGTCCCTGCCGCTTTTGCGGATTTAATAAAAATCAGTTTGCGTTTTTAAGAGCGTGTTTTTATTCGTATGAATGTAGCAGGAAGAATATGAGTTGAAGGTCCGCGAGTTGTCGTCTCGCATTCCTTTCCCTTAGTGTATCGCCTTATTCGTTTGATCATTTTAGGATGTTTAGCAAATCGAGCGAGCGTTTAGATATAGACGAAGAGACATGCCTTTTGTTGGGGTCAAAATCGGTACGACGGAATCAATAGCCAAAATTCCCCGCAAACGCGTAAACTCAGCAGTTTTATGAATCTCGAGAATCATTTCATAAAACTCGAGAGATCATTTTATAAAACTCGAGAGATCGTTTTATAAAACTCGAAGGTCGTTTTATAAAAACTCGAAGACCGTTTTATAAAACTCGAAGACCGTTTTATAAAACTCGAGAGATCATTTTATAAAACTCGAGAGATCGTTTTATAAAAACTCGAAGAT
>CAKOAT010170933.1:0-25184 GCA_932364175.1 Eruca vesicaria subsp. sativa
ATGAAAATGGATGTACACTCATGCATAGTCGGCGTGCTTATTCTTATATGCGTACAAAAGCAGAGGCCGATCTATGGTCTCTTTTCTGGGCTGTGGAATGCATCCACAATTTGCATTTCTCGAATATTATTTTTGAGACTTCCTCCGAGGACCTCCATGACGTTTTCAGTAATCCGGATAACCATCTCAGTCTCAGCCTGGTCCGCCACAATGTTTGCTTTCTGCTATCCAAGATTGCTCTCTGGAGTCTAGATCACGCACTCCAAGAACGGAATGAAGCTGCTGACGCTATTGCTATAAGTGTCACTCGCGATCACCGCCACCAGTCTTACATCGCCAGCAATGCTCCCGTATGGCTACACCATCTGCTCGCTCTGGAAGCCCAGCATTTAACGGTTGGGTGAAGTTCTTTCTCCTTTTTATTTTGATGTCTACTGACATCTTCTTTTTCTCTTATGACTCTCTATCATTTTGTATTGTCTCGAATATTTTTACGTCTCAGTGTTATAAAAAAAAAGAAGAAACCATTAAAGGAGACAAACTAATACTACATTAAGCAATAGCAGGCTAACAAACGTTTTTTAATTTTGGTTCACAGAAAATAGATAACGTTTAAAAATCAAAATAGTGTATGAAGTTTAACAAAAAAAATATTAAAGTTAACTCGAAATAAACAAAAGAAAAATTAATCATCTAAATCACTAAAAAAATGAAAATACAAATATAAGGCTATATCCAATTAGGAAAAAAAAAATTTCATTTCGTGATATTGGTACAAGATTGTAGAATGTAATTACTGGAAAGGAAAAAAAATGAAATGATGTTTTTGGATCATAATGGTGGACTGAAAATATATTCAAAATCCCCTAATTTGTATACAAAAACTTTATCTCTTTACATTTAGTGTTAGATAGATTGCTAGGTATTAATTAGTAGGGTCATCTCAGAATCTAAATTTGATGTTCTGCGTTAGATGTCTAAATCGCATTGTTTATTTTCTAATCTCGGACTGATTAAAAAGACTTTAGCCGACGAAGAAACAAAGAAGAATAAGAAATTTGAAGAAACCATTAAAGGAAACAAACTAATACTACATTAAGCAATAACAAACCAACAAACGTTTTTAAATTTTGGTTCAAAGAAAATAGATAAAGTTTAGAAATCAAAATAGTGTATGAAGTTTAACAAAACAAATATTAAAGTTAACTCAAAGTAAACAAAAGAAAAACTAATCATCTAAATCACTAAAAAAATGGAAATACAAATATAAGGCTATATCCAATTAGAAAAAAAAAATATTTTCAGTTCGTGATATTGGTATAAGATTGTAGAATGTATTTACTGGAAAGGAAACAAAAATATGAAATTATGTTTTTGGATCATAATGGTGGACTGAAATCTATTCAAAATCCCCTAAGTTGTATACAAAAACTTTATCTTTAATAACAGTTTAATAACCTGTTTGGATTTTAAAAAATTGCAACTGTAAAACCAACTAATATTTAATAATAAAAGTAATAATTTTGAATATCTATTGAGTATATTTTGATTAACTTCTTCACTGAGTTTTAATCCAGAATAATATTTTTAACTATAGCTAGATTGTAAGCTATTTTTCTGTTTATAACTAAAAAATAATATAGAACATAATAATATTTTCACAGAACTTTTCATTGTATTTAACACATACAACATGAAAAGTTGATTAATTTTGAAGCAATGAGTATTTAGATTAGATTTATTTATTATAATTGTAAAAATAGATTATAGTCATAAGGAAATATATTATAAATTATTAAATAACATATAAATCAAAACATAAACATGATAAAAAATAATACATTTGACAAATAAATATGTTGTGTTTAGATCAACAATATATTCTTATAAGAACCTAATATGTAAGGAAAAAATATTTTGGATAATTTAAGGTTTAATAAATTATTTATTCATTTCACATTCGTACACCACCCCATACATATTTTAGATAATAAAAACAATAAATTGTGAGTTTTAGTCATTCCTAATTCAATTTACTATTTATATTGTTATAACACAGAAGTAATACATTGTATTATAGATATAAAATACAATTCTATTGTATGAACCCTGGCGTAACCCGGGTAAAATCTCTAGTTAACTTAATATTTCTAATATTATTTATGATGATCTTTTATGTTTTATTTGAACATAAAAATGCAAACCCTTATTAAGTATTTTTGGCTTTGATTTGTTTGGTCAAAATCATTTAATATTTGTCCACTAACGTGAGTAATGGAGAATCAATTCTCATTATTACGATAGTTTACTCCATGATTACATAACGTACATTTTGACTTTTGAAGTTATATATCAATACGTGAAACTCATTCATATGACACAGTGAGAACAAATAATTGTTCAACAATTCCTTACATTATTTTTCATTTTTCTTTTTGATTTTTATTTTGAATCTGAGAGTATACACAAAACAGATTTTGCCAAGTTTTTGATAGAGTGACTAAATTCAGAAGATTTTTGCAGTTGTATCTTGAGATTCATTACGTTATCAAATTGTCGCACTACAATACATATTTTAAGTTAAGGAAAGAGATAATATATCGACTATGCAATTGTATAATCTTTTTCTTGATCTTAACAATAATTTTATTAATTTTATTTTTTATAATATTCAGTTCTCCGTAGTTTATATTAAATGATTCTATTAATCTTAAACCAAAATTATCTGTTTATTACTTTGCACTAACCGGATTGATTATTGTAAGAGTTTTTTTTTATAAGAACAGGTTGATCAACATTTATGAAAAGGTGTTGCAATCGGATTGGCTCCGATAATTTTCAGTCTCAGCGTAAAATTTTCTATCTCTATGCTTACCGTTTATTTTTGCAGGAACTATTGAATTACTTTTTAAAAATAATTTTTTTTCTGAAAATCCGTGATTGTTTCTTGGTGGTTAGCTTTAATCGCTTTTAGATCTTATTGATTTTGTTAGTTATTGATTATGTTGGCTCATCATTGATATCAAAATTCTTTCGGTTTGGTATCTGATTTGCTATTAGTCAATAGATTGCTGTCTCCTGAACTAATCAGAGTCCAATGCTTGGTGTTATTTGTCAAAAGTTTGATTTGTCTTGTTGTCCATTTTGGTTTAACCGGGTTTTAAAAAAACAAAGATAATGCTTTGGCTCTTTGTTTCCGTGGCAAGCAATCATTAGTTTTCTAATAGAGAATAATGTGTGCACGAAAAAGTATCATCGACCGTATAATATGATTGTACTTTGATTGACAAATTAGGATATGTATTATATCGTCGTGCCAGAATGAAAATACGACTGTGGTAAAGGATGAGGCAATCCTAAACAACAACTTTGTTGTACCTCATAACATTAAGCTCCTGAAAAAGTATGAAGCTCATATTAAAATGATGTAATCGTACAAGTGCGGTGAAGTACTTATTCAAGTACAGAAGAAAGGGTGTTGACAGAGCATCTGAAGTTTATTGAAAAAGGAAATACAACGACTACCTCTAATACAGTAGCCTCTGGCAAACCAAAGGAAAGAGTTATCAAGCAACGGAATGTGATCCACGACTACGTCGATGCTCGATATTTATCAGCTTGTGAGTCTATGTGGCGGATGTTCGCATTCCACATAGACAAAAGAAAGACATCAGTTGGGAAGCTTATAATTCACTTAAAAGGTGAACATAAAATAACAGTTAAATAACCTCGGCCGTGTAATCCGCAAGCCAGGTATTGAAAAGATGATGTTCACTGAATGGATGATCTTATGTAGAAGGTTAGAGTTTTCCCGGACATTAATGTATGTGCAAATACCAGAATATTTCGTATGAAACAACAGTACGAAAGTCTGGACTAAACGTAAGAAAGGCAAAACCATTCAGAGAATCATAGCTGTCCATCCATCAGCACGTGATCACTACTATCTAAGGGTCCTCATAGATAAGATTAAGGGTATTTCACATCGTTAAACTTTTTGAGCTCGTCATAACTTCTAGGACCCTTAATCTTATTTATGAGGATCCTTAGATAGTAGCTATCGTCTGCTGATGGATGGACATCTACGATTCTCCCAATGGTTTTTCCTTTCTTAGGTTCAGTTGAGACTTTCGTACTGTTGTTCTATACGAAATATTCTGGTATTTGCACATACGTTAATGTCCAGGAAAACTCTGACCTTCTACATAAGATCATCCATTCAGTGAACATCGTCTTCTCAAAACCTTGCTTGCGGATTATACGGCCGAGGTTATCAGTTTCTTTAACTGTTATATTATGTTCACCTTCTAAGTGAATGATAAACTTCTCAGCTAATGGCTTTCTTTTGTGTATGTGGAATACGAACGTCCGCCACATAGACTCACAAGCTGATAAATACCGAGCATCAACGTAGTGTTGGATCTCTTTATGTTGCTTGATAACTCTTTCCTTTGGTTCGCCAGAAGCAACTGTATCAGAGGTAGACACTGTATTTCCTTTTCAATAACTGCGGATGCTCTGTCAACACCCTTGGTTATGTACTTGAATAAGTTCTTCACCGCACTTGTACGATTACACCATTCAACATTAATATGAGCTTCATACTTTTTCAGGAGCTTAATTTTATGAGGTACAAATTTGTTGTTTAGGATTGCCTCATCCTTTACCACAATCGTATTTTCGTTTCGGCGCCGACTATATAACACATACCCTGATTTGTCAATCAAAGTAAAATCATTATCAACCGAGGATACTTTTTCGTGCACACATTATTCTCCATACATGGTGACTTCCGATTAATGATACCACATGGCCCATGGATCATGTGTTTTGTTACTAAGTTGTAGGCTTCTGGGTTTTCTTCTTTGTTTGGGAGTTTGGCTGAAATAATCTCATCTACTTCCTCTGCACTTGGAGTTCTGGAAGAGTTTCCAAACCACAATAATATATGTGCATGAGGGAGGCCTCTTTTCTGAAACTCTATTCTGTGGAGAACTGCAGTATATGGCATGAGGGAGCCCTCTTTTGAGATCTAGCTTCATTTTAAAGACCCAACATTCATTGTACGGTCTATCATTGAGAGAGTCCCCACCATATTTTGCGAGATGCTCTTTATTATGATAAACAAATCTGGATTTCCATATTCTCTGCAAATAGTCATCGCATCATGATATTTCTCAACTATGCATCTGGGCCCACCGGTGAAACTTGGCGGCAGTATCTACTTCTGACCAATAATTTTAGCATCAGTGTTACCCTTGCTAACAGCATCGAGTACGTTACTGTAAAGCTCGGCTCTGAGGACATCTTTATTATTCCTCGCCCCACCTTAACCGATCTTCTTCAATTGTCGTATAAACGTCCACAACATATTGATGGAGGAGACGACCGTCTTTAATCATTGTCATCCCTTGGTTAAGACGTGTCTGTATCTGAAAACCTAAGCTTGGTTTGTACATATCTTGTTTATTAACATTCCACATAGCTTTAGTACTTATTATACAAGGAAGATTCCAAAATAAAACCTAAGCTTTTACATTTTCTTTAATGCGAGTTAATTATGTTATTACACAGAAATATTACATAGATAATTTTACAACAGACAATTCTGTTTATTAAAGATTTACTACAGTTTTTACATCCTTATTATTGTAATCTTTTGATACAATTTTATTTTAATAAAACCCGAAGCCAGTGATGAACAAGCAGATACATGCAAGCCTTAAACCAAATTGTACTGCGAATTTCTGATTTTTTGTTCCTCCATCAGATGCTTCATCAAACAACAAAACAATTAAAAACAAACCCATGTTAGCTTACAGTCTCTAGAGTTCAATTTTTCTTGTCAGTGTTGAAATTTTAGATTTTACTTACTTTGAGAACTGCTAAAGGTAAGTGACGTTGGTTTAGGATGAGGCCCGTTGCAGTCTTCCTCAGTTCCAGTTGAACAAATCTGAGTATTGCCCTTTACACTGCATCACAAGTAGATAAAATGTCATTTAAAAATATATATTACATGCTTATTATTCTTAATTATAGTAACATACATAAGTTGCAGAGCAAAAGGACATTGTTTTTTCTCTGAACAGAGTAAAACAGAACAGCCAAATATTCTTTTTTATATAAATAGACTTACTTGAATATGTTGGCAAGTAATCTTGGAACTGGTCCACTCAAGTTATTGTAAGACAGATCCCTACAAAATCAATTATGAAATATATATGCAAATATACATAGTAGAAGAAGAACGAGAACGTACAAAAGAATTAGTTGGGTCATGTTTGCCAATGAGGTAGGAATTGTTCCTGTCAGACTGTTATTGTTCAGCTTCCTGAACCACAATTTTCAACACATAACCCTCCATATATAATTATAACAACTATTAATATAAACTATGCTAAAAAAGATTTGGAAAAAGTAATGGGTAATCTTACAAGTACTGAAGACTTTTGGAATGAGAAAGAGTGGATGGGATTTGGCCGGTGAAGTTATTGTTAGAGAGATCAAGTGTTTTGAGTTTCATCAGTTTTCCAATCTCAGGAGGGATATTTCCTGTGATGTAATTGTTCTTCAGTTTCCTTTTATATGTATATCCCAAAAAGAAAATATTAGAAAACTAAATTATATAACAAAACTAAATTAAATGACAGAACTAAATTATTAAGAGATGAACACTGACAGAGTCTCAAGATATGTTAAATTGCCAATACTTGATGATGCAAGAGTTCCTGAAAAACCTTGGTTTGCAGCTTCTCTACATACAAATATTAAAAAAAGACTAAGTAACACATGCTTATATATATTATAATTTTTTTGTATTTATGTGCTTACATGCTTACGACAAAATTATCAGAAGAGCAAGTGATCAATTTCCAGCTACAAGGATCAGCTGCTTCCATGTTCCAATTCATTAGAACTCCATGAGGATCAGTCAGTGAGCTCTTGATTTCTACTAGAGCAAGAACTAGAGAAGAAACAACAGCAACAACAACAACAATAAAAACATTTTATGCGCAGAAAAGGAACAACGATTTAGAAACAAGAAGATTTTGTTATGAATATTGCCTTCATAGTTAAAAACGAATGTAAGCTCTGCAGGAGAAAGAAAGAGGAGAAAGATGCAGAAGAAGGTTGAAGAACTCTTTTTTACTTCTTTTTTTCTAAGAACCATCTTTGTCTTAATCAAAGCTTATTTTCCTGAACTCAGACTTGAGTGTTAGCGTATAGACATAAAGATCGAAAGAAAAATAAGGCGAGGGAAGATTTGTGGTGCGCAAGAGCATCTGGTTCCCGAGGATGAGATTCTTATTCCTCGAGAATGTTTTAACTAATTTGTTCTATATTCTATTTTTTGGTGACACTTCTATATTCTATTTAATATTCATAGTTATTGTTTTCGAGTTTAAATATTTATTTGATGTATTATATACCTACCGATTGCATGGAATATATGCTTGCACTATGAATTTTGGTAGAAAAAACCGACTAGCTACCCATAGTAAGGTTCGTATTTTTACCAAAATCAATATATACAAAAATGTGTATAATGAACATCAAAGGAAACGTTTTGGGAGTTGCTGCTTTGTCCTTTAGGTTTGGTGATCTCTTAACTAAATTTTTCCTTTATTATTCTGAGGAAGAACAGATAAACAATTACTTGCTTTCATAGCGGAATATCAGTTACAAAGGGTTTTAAAAGGTACAAAAGCTAAAAATATTTTGGTCCCATTTACGTATATTGTATTGCCTTTTTTTGTCAACGACATATATTGTGTATTGTCTAAGAATATGTACAATGGTTTCAATTCAACACCTTCTAATTCATTTTTTTACATTCCACATTATTTTCTCTTTCTTCTATCTCATCATTCAACATATATTTAACTTTTATCTATTACAATAGTTTTGTTTGATAAAATTCAACACCATATTTTACAAATTAATAATTATTTTTTTAAATATCCAAATTAAATAAACTTAGTCTCTATTGCTAGCGAATTTAAAATGATAGATTTTCATATCAAAACAAAAATAAATTATTTAATTTATAATAAAATAATTGATTTTTAAAAACAAAGAAGATATGAAAATACCAAAAAATCCTAGAAAAGTGACATGTGTCGTCGTCAGTGGTTTCCATTTCCTTCTTATTCAACTAGTTGAATTTTTCAATACAATTTAATCCACATCATCAAATTTCATTTTTCAACATCCTCATTATAGTGATTCAACTGTTAAATATCTTATTCAACACCTCCATTGTACATATTCTAAGTGTATAACATTGACACGTATACAGAATTATATATTTTAAAAACATTTAGAAGTATATGGTTGTGTGGGCTAGGCCTTAGAGCTACAGACTAGAGCATATTTCCAAAGTTACAAGCCCATTGTGAAAAGAAAACTTGTTCTACTTTGACAGGTTCCGAGGATCAGCCATTCAGACTTGATTTCACAAAAGTTCGCGTACTCTAGCACATTAATGTTGGTGCTAGATGCTTTGTTTTGACCAAAGTCTTGGCTGTATCATGGTATCTAGTTAATCTCCTCTCTGTTGGCTGTTCTGAAGTTTGTAATGGTATTTTTAAGATTCGCCTAGTCTCGTCATCTTCCTCACCGTCGTCTTCCTCACCAATAATTGTGTTTTTCTTTGTTTTGAGATTCATCTAATCTCTTTAGTGAGTTTTATTGGTTTTAGAGTTGATTGTGCTTGTTTCAATGCCAAATCAAGTCAGTTAGGACTTCATATTCTCGATGAGTATGTTGCATACGGATCTGGAGCTTCTCACCAAAAGTTCTTGCCGGCCAACATTTTAACATCTCGGTGCATCAACGTCGTTTCGACTATCATCAGTTGTTCTTTGAAACAATAGTTTATGGGTCTCAAGTGAAGTATCTCTTCGGGTTCTTTCACTCCTTAAACACATCTATCTCTTTTGTTGTTGTAGTGTTTGTTATTCAGCTTGTTGCCGTTGAGTTTTCCTCTGATTTTACTCTTTTAAATCATTCTTAAATTAATATAATCCTTTCGTTGACAACAAAAAAAATGATAGGAAGTGTATGTTACTAAAATCTCTGAAGTGTCTGTTTGTTGTTGACATAAACGTATCAGATGCTAGGGTTTCTTAAATAAATTTTAAAGAAAATTTCCTCTGCTTTTATGTTTCAAGCAGCCAGAATAGAAAATGGTGATGTTTTGCTTAGAACAATTCATCAGACATACTTATTGAATAATTATACCGAGCAGTTCTCAAATCTTGAACCTAACATAGAGGTCAATGTACATTGAGTCGTGTGATCCGGATGGGAATACAAGATGCTGCTCCCAAGGAACTGCGGTGTCAACTACTAAGTTATGTACTAGTATTAGTATTATATAGCATTTTTCTAAAATATGATAACTTTTTGTGATTTTTTTTCACAAATTTCTAGGTAATTTTAAGGTTATGTTTATTGGGAGTTTTTAAATGGGGATTTTAGTTTCGATTAAGATACGTTTCTTAGTTTTTAACTAAGAAAAAACTAAAATTGGCTTTTAAATATATAAGAACCGGTTTTTAACAAAAAAAATATCAAATCATGAGTTAAAAACTCTAACTTAAAAACTCCTATAAACATGTCCTTGCAAATGAAACCTTCATTAACCATTTGTATGAACACTCACTTGTGTGTTCTAATTATCTTCAAACACATACTCAAATTTGTTTTAGCAATGTTCTTGTATGATTTAGTTTCGTATGAATAAAATTAGTCAGATAGTCAGAGAAGACCATAGTTTTCTATACTTTTTCAGAGGTCCGTTGCTCTTTCGATTAAATGGATCGAAACTATTGAAAATTATTGGGAAAATTGTCATTTAAATTCCCAACTTTCAAATTTGGTTGAAAAAAAACATGAACTTCTTCGTGAACCATTTAAAGCCTCAACTTACCATTGAAAGCCTCAACTTATCTTGACTAACCATTTTAAACACTTACATTTTTGACTAAGCCATTTTCAAGACGACGTTAACATGGTTAACAGATTGAATTAACGGAGTTAAATCTCCGTCTCTAATTTCTGTTAAATAAAAACGACGCCGTTTTTAAATTTTAAAAAATTGTTCCCCAATGGAATCGAACCCGTGAACAAAGCTTTGTATGTTATAGAGTTAAACCACTAGACTACTTACACTGATGTTAACTTGTATAAATACTAATAGTTATTATCATTAAACTTCCATCATCTTCTTGTAACCTAAGTCCCTAATTCGTTTCTGAATCTAATTCAATCATGAGATCAATGGTTTAGTGGGTTTAAACCTCAGTTTCGCCGGATATACTATGACATTTAGCATTTGTGTTGCTCCATCATAATTCAAAAGAGCTTGAATTGGATTGGCACTCTCCAGTTCAAAATCCTTTCTCTTGTTAGGATTGTAACAAAGACGAAACAAATACTAAAAGAACGAAACGTGGTGACGTTTGTAGAATTTCTGTTGATCTCCTGCAATGTTTACTGATTTGTGGTAGAAAGTTGTACTAGTAACATTTGAGCCTCGATTAGTGAGTCTTAATAACCCATCTGGTTTATCAGAAGATGATATGGAGTTTTAATGATAATAATTATTAGTATTTGTAAAAGTTAACATAAGTGTAAGTGGTCTAGCGGTTTAGCTCTTTAACAAACGAGGCTTTGGTCACGGGTTTGATTCCATTGAAGAACTATTTTTTAAAATTTAAAAACGACGTCGTTTGCATTTAATAGAGACGGAGATGTAACTCTGTTAATTCAATCTGTTAACCATGTTAATGTCGTCTTGAAAATGGCTTAGTCAAAAAATGTCATTGTTTAAAATGGCTAGTCAAGATGAGTTGATGCCTTAAATAGTCCACAAGGAAGTTCATGTTTTTTTTCAACCAAATTTGAAAGTTGGGGATTTAAATGATAATTTTCCCGAAAATTATTAGGTAATAACGTCAAAGCATAAAACGGTACCTCGATATATGACATCAACACGCTGGGATCCAAGCTACACACCGGTATGTCTTTCCTGCTTTGTAGTTGTTACTTAACACAACGATAATTTATGTAAGTACGTAATATGAACTTTTTATTTATGTAAATATATTGACCGAGTGTTTTGTCCGTTCTCTTAAATCTTGTACCTTTATGTAAGTACGTAATATGAACTTTTTATTTATGTAAATATATTGACCGAGTGTTTTGTCCGTTCTCTTAAATCTTGTATTCTGAAAAGTTTTTATATGCCATTACGGAGGTTTGGCAACGATGTTTACCAAACTCATTGACTAGAAGTACTTAATGGTTGCACTAGTATAGATCTCTTGATCTTGGAAAAGAACTACATCGAACGGGAACACGTGATATTTTGTTCAACTTGCTTAAACAAATATACAGCTACATCTTTACTGAACGATAAAATAAAATAAAAATACAGCTAAACTATTACACCAAGTCACCAACAACGAAGTATTTTATTCTACTCGATTCAAGATTACTATACTGCTACTAGAATATTATTCGACAAAAATCCAATTTAGCGATCGCGAAAGTTCTTGGTTTCATCGATATTTATAAATGTACAAAACAAATATCCAACCCGATGATGAACAAAAGAGTATCTGACATTACAATAGTTTTGTGTATACATACGAAGTTCCCATTCTTTATACTCAAACATATATCCAACCCTATCTTTATACTCAAACAAATATCCAACCCTATGATGAACAAAAGAGTATCTGACATTACAATAAATTTTGTGTATACATACGAAGTTCCCATATTTTATAGAATATAAGTCATGGATGGGTCGTGTCATTTGTTAACGTGTACAATACTTTTAAAAGTAAAATTTTGTGGAAATGATAAAAGAAAGAAACTTTGGGTTTGTCTACAAATATAAAATGCAGATGACATATTCCTTGAAGGAAAATTCTGACGCAAACATAGAAATAAACATATGAAAGAAGAATATGATTCTTGAACTTATTCAAAGCTATAGAACAGCTCGTCTCTTTTGGTATATTTATAGTATTAATTAGGGAGTAAGTCTCCCAAGAAATCCTAAGTAATACTAATATATAAAATAAATGAATGAATTTATTTATCACTAATTGATTTTATGTTAGAAATTTATCTAATTAATTAATATGGTATACAGTTCATATTATAAATATCTAAAATTCCTAATTAATGTTAACTTTTCTAACAAGATACACGTTCTAAAGTTTCAAGATTTTTAGACGTTAAGAGCCAATATTTTGAAGAGGGATATCAATACCTTTAAAACAAAAACATTATGTTTAATGAAACTTTTATGTTTTTCAATTATACCTTTAATGATATGAACAAATTTTTATTTTTATTAATGGCAATATGGTTTTTTTTTTGTCTAAAAATTATATACTAATGGGTTTTATTAGTGGGTTGATTTTCTTCCAAATTTTATAAAAGAACTTGCAAAAATATATTTTCTTGCTGGTCAGACGGATCAAATTTTTGAGTAGAAAAAAATGACTTAGCCCGTTGTGGGTCGGACGGGGCGGGTCGGACTGAGCGATTGAAATTTTGTAACTAAATTATTTTACTAATTAATCACAAAACTAAAGAAATTGGACCACTTAATTGTTAAATATACAATCTTTCTTAAGTATACATTTTAGGTACAGCCATCTATTATATTAAAAGAGAAGTCATGACTCACTTCATGTGTGATATTTTAGTTTGAACCATCTTTAGAGTTTTATAAAACTTTACATAACATTATAATATCTTTTCATATCTTTAATTTTTTGTTTAAAATACAAATACATAGTTCTAAGAAAATTCTAACAAAATCTTTTAGAATCTTTTTCAAGATATAGTTTCAAAAATTATTTGATTAAAATTTTAATTATCAGAAAATATAATTAAAATTTTAATTCATTTTTAATTTATAAACAAAAATTGAAATTATTTAAAATACTTTTAACAATATCCCAAAATTTTGTTTATGTATTATGTAGGTTCAACTTAATTAAGTTTTACATAGATTTCAAATTTAGAAATAAAACAAAATATATAAATTAGTAAACTTACATAATAATTAAATTATTACAAAAATACAAATTTATAAATTTTATATTAATAATATTATAAGTCACATAAAAATGATTATAAATTGGATAGCATAAATAATCAAATTATACTTATTTATTGATAAATTTTATTATATAATTTCAAATATATTCGTATTAAAATACCCGCACGGTTGTGCGGGTCGAAATCTAGTTGTTAACTTATTTAGAAACATGACAAAATTGTCTGAGACATTATAAAACAAAAATTTCTTCATACCCGCATAATAATTTGATCTTGATTCTGTGATATTTTATATCATCAAAGCAAATGATTTATCGATCCATCTGTAGATAAAACAACAAAATAGTACATGCACTTAAAAAGCACGGATCAATAATCTAGTTAGGTATAAAATATCCGGGATCAAAAATTCAGTAGTGATAAGTAGATTGAATTATATTTATATATTACTTAAAATTTCCAATTACTAATGTGAGAGACTTAGTTTCTAATACATCAATTCGAGATAATGGCTATTTAACCGCTAATCTTAGAATATTAAACAAAGATAGATGAAATCAATTGGTGATAAGTGAACTATCTTTACTGTTTATATATTGGTTAAGGTCTCGTTAGTTCTCAATGTGGATATTTTATCCTAAAATGTTTACTGTATAATGTAAAACAAAAAGGATTGGATATGCAATTTAAGTTCTGTTTAAGTATACTCAAGATCTTATAATTACATCAATGTCTGCATTTTACTTAACCTTGCACGCATTTTCGTTCATGTTTTTTTGTGATCTCAATCGATTCAAGTGAAAAGAATCAACTCATGTATTCTTATCTACGTTTGAATATTTAATTCAGTAATTTATAGGAACAGACAAAGGAAGGAACTAATGAGCAATCCTTATTCCATACTTGAATCAGATTCTTAATTTAGTAATTTAATTAAATTTATCAGATTTATCATTTAAAAAGCATAGAAAAATGAAAACGAATTTATTTATATTCTTTAAAAAACAGGGGACTTATTACTAAAGAAAATATTTCGTATTAAAATACAGATCGTTGCAAATACACAAACGCCCTTCTTTCCACTCTCCTCCCGCTTCGCCTCCTTCACGACGCACTAGAGAGAAGAGCAGAAGACTCATAAGCTCTCTCTCTCTTTCTCTCTCTAGATCGAATCTGCTCCCCACTCACAGGAATCAACAATCTTCTCTGAAGATCCTGCAACACAAGAGTTCGTGTATGTTGTTCAAAATCATAACTATTTCAGATGGGTCATGCTCATTTCTTGTCTAGCTGCTTCAGACATCACAGAGGACCCGAAAAGTGTTCTTCTTTACACAGAAAGATCCATACTTTACTGACATTTTTTTTGTTTGTGTGTCTTTGACAGGTTGATTTAGTGATGGGATACATAGGAGGACATGGTGTAGCAGCTCTTCATAGATACAAATACAGTGGTGTTGATCACTCTTATCTTTACAAATACATTTTCAACCCTTTTTGGACTCGTCTTGTCAACATCTTCCCTCTTTGGATGCCGTAAGTTTTTCTTTTACTTTGATTTGCCCTGAATTTAGGCTGTCGATTTATCAAAGATTCCAACTAATTTTTTTTATTACAAAATTTGGGAGCCTAAAAGAACTTTTTTGAACTATGTCTATGTAATTTTTTTCAAAAATTTTGGAACCAAATGTTTTATTCGACCGGCCTTGTTTAGGTTGATGAAGTTTTTCTTTGTGGTTGAGTGAAAGATCAGACTAATGTTTTTGCTTCTTTTTTTTTTCATGTGTTCCCTTACTACATTTGGGGTTCATATCCAGACCTAACATGGTACAATGTAAATCCTTATCTAATGTTGTTACTGTCTGAGGTGATACTAATGGTTTGGTTTGTTCTGTAGATAACACTTATGGGGTTCATGTTTCTCGTCACTTCTGCTCTCTTAGGCTATGTAAGTTATTCTCTTAAAAGGTTTCTATTGCTCAGTTTGAATAACACTTATGAGATGTTTTCCTTCAAACTGTGTTAGGTATACTCACCTCTGTTGGATTCTCCTCCTCCTCGTTGGGTTCACTTCGCACATGGACTGCTTCTGTTTTTGTATCAGGTGTGCTTACGTTTCTCTTTAGGAACCTGCTTGTTAAGTTTTTTTGTGCTGACATTTATGGTTAATGTTTTAGACATTTGATGGGCTTGATGGGAAGCAAGCACGGAGGACAAACTCCTCTAGCCCACTAGGAGAGCTTTTTGATCATGGTAGTCTTATGTTTCTTTATCTTCTCTCTATCATCTATTTTTTGGTCATGTTGCTGACACTAGTTTCATATTTGTAGGTTGCGATGCACTTGCTTGTGCGGTAGGCATTGCAATAACCCTTTTTCAATGTTATTATGTAGCCGAGCTTATAAGTTCATACTAAAAATACAGTTTGAAACAATGGCATATGGAAGCACTGCTATGTGTGGAAGAGATACTTTCTGGTTTTGGGTTATTGCAGCTGTTCCTTTCTTTGGAGCAACATGGGAACAGTAAGTGTTTTCTGTTTCAATCTTTTAACTCTGTTTCATCTCCTTGAAATCTCTAATACTTTTGCTCTATGACTTATTTGTAATTTAGCTATTTCACCAATACACTTATTCTTCCGGTAGTCAATGGTCCTACAGAAGGTCTTGCACTTATATACTGTGGTCACTTCTTCACAGCCATTGTTGGTAAGCTTCAAACAGTCTTAAGAAAGTTTCATTCACTTACATTTCTGGTTTAATCTTTGATATTTACTTTCATCTTAAAGGTGCTGAATGGTGGGCTCAGCAGTTTGGGAAGTCGATTCCTTTATTGAGTTGGGTGCCAATTCTGAACGGTGAAAATCACAAACCTCTCCTTAACTATTCTCTTTGCAATTTTATTGAAACTTTTCTCTGTTTTTCTTCAGAGATACAAATGTCCAGAGTAGTGTTATTCACAATGATTGTTTTTGCTGTTATACCCACCGTTGCATTCAAGTGAGTCTTCCAAAATTCACCAGTCTTATGGTTTCTTAGAGATGATAGTAGTTTGCTCACACCAGCGCTGCTTTGTTCTGCAGTGTGTATAATGTTTACAAAGTTGTGCAGTCAAGAAAAGGAAGCATGCTTCTAGCACTAGCTATGGTATAATCTCCTATACTAAATTGATTCAGTGGATACTTATATTAAGTTGTGTGTGTGACGTCAATACTTGTGTGTGTATTCAGCTATATCCCTTCGTTGTGCTACTTGCAGGAGTGTTAACTTGGTATCCTTTTCTTTTGTCTTATCTCTTCTTAACTTACTCTCACTCACTCACTGAGATGTATTGTCTTCCTGTCCTTTAGGGATTACTTGTCTCCAGTTGATCTCATAAGAAACTACCCTCACTTGGTTGTATTGGGAACCGGTCTTGCATTTGGATTCCTTGTGGTAAGGCTATTTGGTTTTGAGTTTGTATTCATTTTTACATAATGAATCTAAATCTGAGCATGAGTCAATGGTTAATGATTCCAGGGAAGAATGATTCTAGCTCATTTATGTGATGAACCAAAAGGATTAAAAACAAACATGTGTATGGTAAATATCCGATAAAACTTCTTCTCTTTCTATCCATTTTTTCTCCTTATTGTTCTTCATAGTCCTCATCAACATGTATCTTGTACAGTCACTGCTGTACCTTCCCTTTGCACTAGCCAATGCTCTAACAGCTAGACTCAACGATGGGTATGTTTATTTGTCTTTCTTTTTTTGGTTTCTTTCTTCGTTTTCATGATATTTATAGTCTTTAATACATCAGATTGTGTTAATCTCTCTGTAGGGTTCCGCTTGTGGATGAGTTTTGGGTTCTTCTTGGTTATTGTATATTCACAACGGCACTATATTTGCATTTTGCAACTTCAGTCATTCATGAGATCACTACTGCACTTGGAATCTATTGCTTCAGGTTTGATAAACATATCTCTGTTTCTTTTTAACCATTTTTTAATCATTATAATTACAAAACTTGATTTCATTTAATCCATTTCGTCAGGATTACGCCTAAAGAAGCTTGAAGGAAACATTTAAATGAAAATGGGTTTTCAGGTTTTAAATTTGTTCTTCCATAGCTTAAGAACTTGTATTTGGTTAATAACTTAATGGTTTTTGTTCATCTGTTCATTACATTTCTCTTTTCAGGGAGGATAATGCAAATCCCAACAGGAATCTGAATATTTTTTCTACTCAAACTGATTATCTTTTTGGATGTATACCCATTAATGTTTTTTTATTTTTGTTTGTTTTTCTTGTTTGGTTAAAATAGTTCATTCATGTAGAACCTTTATGTAACGTTTCTAATGAAAAGGATTTTTCATGATTGTTGGATGCCAAAAAATAATAATAATGGGAAGCAATAAGTATGCTTTTGCTTAACAAAATAGAAAATACCATCCTTTGTTATCACACGGTTTGGTTGGTATTAAAGATATGGACCTCTAGCTTTGTCGGGACAATAATATAATTGAATAAAATCATATAAAAGAAGCCAAAAATCACACTGTTAGAAAAAGAAAAGGAAAAAGCATAAATAATAAGGTATCTATATAGCTTATTTTTGTAAGGGCATCTCACCAAAACAAACTAATATAAATGAAAAGAAAAGAGTAAAAAATGGAAAAAAATTCCTAAAATATATATATATATATATATATATATATATATATATTTTTTTTTTTTCTTTTTTTTTTTGAAAAATGCATTTCCATATGTTTTTTGTTGATAGTATAATTATTTACAGAAAAAATAATTATAGAATTAATTTATTTTAAAAAATAATAATATATATTAATAATTAAAACTTAGCTGAAAAAACTCATCAATAAAGATGTTTAGAAACATGTAGTATTAGCCGATAAGAGAAAACTATTAGGGGTAGAGATGGTTTAGATCAAACCACACTGGACCGACATGGGAATGCAGAAGGTAAAGTGTGTAGAAAAGATAATACAAATTAACTTGAGAAAACCAAGATCTTGTCTCTTTAGGAATTAATAATCCAATCATGAAACACAAACAATATAATTAATCAACAACGGAACAATACAACACAATGATTATGAACACATTTTATATTTTAACACAGCGATACCGATACGCATCATAAATCAAATTAAAGTTCTTATTTTTGGAAAAGAATGAAGAATAATTTTAAAATAGACAAAACATACCTTAGAACATTGACATGTCCCAAATGATGTCTATTGTTCAAGCATGCTCCCTAGGGCGTGCCGACTTTGCATTATCTCACTTTTCTACCCACCCATTTCTATTCTATCTCAAAATATTTCCAAAAAGATGTTTATATTTATTGTCTCGCCTTAGTTTGGCCAAATTGAAATTGTTATATAGTTTGGTTCATTTTAGATTTTATATATTTCCTAAGGGTGTAGTTATTTTATTTTAAGTGTTTTTCTTTGCCAACAAGTGATTTTCTTATTGTTGAATGCTGGTTAAATTTTTTTTTTTTTTTTTGGATTTTAGCTTGTACTTCTAGCTATAAATTTTGATGTATTAGGGTTTATATATAATATAAAATGTAAATAGTCCCAAAACATTTAGAGACAACGGAGTAAATATTTGCATACTCCACCACGTCACGTTAAACACTAAAGGCTATGAATTGATCACTCAACTCAATAGAGACACAACATTCTCAAATTCACGTTTCGAATTTAGGTTTTGGTGGTTCTTAGAATAACACACAGGACACTTGTACGATGACCGAATTATAAAATAACTTTGTAAAACAAAAATGATATTTAGGCCATACCATGCCTTGGATTATATGTTATGTTTTACTAGACGATTGGTAATTATTACTTTTAATGAAAGTCAAACTTATTGTTTTAGTTTGATTTTTTATAAGTTGTTAAACTTATATCAGAGTATGGAATAATACATGAAAAATACCAAAATACAGAAATCTACAAACACTTAATATTATTACAAAAAGAGGCCACAGATAGAAATAAAAACAAGGGAGTGTTCATGAACTCGAGCTCCAACTGAAGCACCCGAACACAAACGCATCAAATTAAGTTGCTCCAAGGGAGCCCTCTCCGTTTGAATTTTTTTTATATTGTTCTAGTATTTTATACTAACTTGCCACCCAAGAACGAGTTTGGTTTAGCCATATTGTTTATATATTTACGTATATATTTTATTCAAAATTATCAAGTTGCCAATGATGATCTTATTAATTCTTGGATCCATAGAATCTCTATAATATTATTTGAGAAGTCACTTTCTTATATGTCGTGTTCACATTAACTCTCACGTTGGTTAATTACTATGATACCCTTAGTGAATTAAAAATATACATTTAAATATTATTATTTCCTTTTAAAAAATTTTCAAATAACAATATAAAATAAAAAGGAAACATTTATAAAGTTTACAAAACTATTTAAAAACGAAAATATAAGTATATATAAATATGGTTTCATAAAAAAAGAAAGTTCACAAAATAGTAATATGTAATTTAATATATTTTAAATAACATAAAATATACTTTTGAAGTAATAAAATACTTTATATCAATATATTCTTAGATGAAAAACAATATTTGTATATAATGTGATTCCGTAAAAAAATTCACACAACTAATCTTGATATTAGAAAAAGAAATATTTTTTTTTCTTTAAAAAAATAATTTTAAACAATAGATATATATATATTTTTTCAAATTAATTATTTTTTATATATATCTATCTATTTTATTAGATAATTACATACAATAATTAAGTAACATAAACTGATATAGGTTTAACTGAAAACTTGTTTTTATAATTAGTATTCTTGAAATATATTTTTTATCTTTAGTATATTTATTTAACTATAATATCTTAGAATTACAGCAAAAATATACATTCTATTTTACTTATATAATATAATTTCTCAAAAACAATAACATTTTTATTGCATATTTTAAGAGATATTTAAAACAAAACTAAAAAATAAACTTTAATAATAAACATTTTTTGATGAAATAAAAATTATTTTAAAATATCATAACAGTATATAATTTAACCAAAAAAATGAAGTAGATCTATTTTATTTTAATATTTAAAATTATTTATTTTCTTAATAACTCTTTTGGCTTTTAATTTTCTGTTTTTACGTTTGTGGAAGTTAATATAACCATAATCAAAATACTTAAGCAAATCAGAATCCTTATTTTAAAATTATTTAAATTAAATTTCAGTTTACCATCCAATCAATCTAAATATTGTAAATACTGATATGTGTTCATAAGCTTTCAAAAATTTATTAGTTAATTATGTATGTAATTTGGAATCATACAGTTTAATTTTTAGTTTTTCTTAAGCACCAAAAATCTTAAGTTATACATAATCTTACTAGATATACTTATATTTCTAAGATAACAACCGGCATAAATGCAAATAAGAGAATTAATCAAAAATTTAATATATTTAGAATAAAAAAGATTATAATTGAATTCAGAGAAATAAATAGAATCTAATATATTCAAAAGATAACTAAATCAACCGTAAAAACAATAAAACTGACGAAATATAACATATCTAAAATTATATATATATATAATTATATTAATATAATGTTATTAATATAAATTATACCTACAAATTATAAATTAATTTAAAATTTAAAGTAAATATCAATCTATTATTATAATATATTTATTTTATAAATATTTATGTCCGTGCATGAGCACGGGAAAATCACCTAGTAAAAAGTATAAATAATGTTAGGAAAAAAATGTTAACATTAAAAAACATTTAAATGTCAAACTGAAAAGGGCAAAGCATGCACACGTTTAATCATTATATATGTATATATATATATATCAAATTATATATCAAAAGAAAAACATATACAAATCAAATTAGATTCGACGAAACTAGTCCGTTCCTATCTATTACTCAAACCTAATTTAGTTTGGTTAGGTGATATCTTTCTAATGTTTTCATTTTCTGTTTTAACTTAATATTGGTTAGTTAACTGTAATCTAAATGCATGTTTCATTACATAGATCGAGCTAATTATCTACACCTATACACGATAACTGATATAGTACTTAAAGAACAAACGGGAGACGCAAGAGTTCATATTCATATCCACGTATAACGTATTAACCTCTTGCACTCAATGTTTTCGTCTTGTGTCTTTCATCATTCCATCTTTCTTTTTTGGCTTTTCTATATTTTCCTCTTATAATCTTTTGGATTGTTCTGTTTATTTGGGCAATAATGTTTTTGTTTTTATGTAATACGTTTGGGTGGTTTAAGTCATGTGCATGTTAGTATATATAAATCAGCCATACAAAATGTCTGGAACCGACTTATTAATGGAAACATCTTTGTCATAATCAAATGGTTCCAAGTAATCAAATAGTGTTTGGTCTATTGGTGTACTCGTGAAGACATGGTCTCTCTAAAAAATTAAGAAGTGATGTTCTCTCGGGCTTGCTATTGATGTCTTGCCGCCACAATGCATTCGATAAGATAAAATAGATACCAAACAGGTAGAATATTTCTTTTTGTGAACATGAAAACTTTAGTAACATAAATCAATACTATGTCATAAACTTAAAATTCAGTTTGTATTTAAAATGTTCCTCGGCTTTACCAAATTCAAAAAACGAAAGTGAAAAACAACCCTAAGGTGCTTTCTTGATCATACCCTTTATCTTTTTCCTTTTCTTTCCCTAACTTTTTAGCTATATATTATTCGTTCCTAACAATCTCCTCTACTCTACGAAAATTCCCTAATTACGTCTAGTTAGTAATTTATAATCCCCATGGTAATTAATAACCAGAGTGATCAAAATAAATGTTTGTTTTTAACAACCCGTAAACTTTGCCCAAATTTGAGGATATGATATCATTAATCATGGAAATAATTGAGATAAATATCAATATAAACCATTCATTTAAAATGAAATTTCATTTAGTGGGACATTTAAAAAGAGGAAGAAAAATCAAAAGACAAGCCAAAATAAATAGAAAACGTAAAGCTAAAGCAAACAAGCCTATAGCTAACCTCACTACACTTTCAAACCCTCTCTCAGTCTCTCATCAAAATCCGAGAAAACCCACAAAAAGAAAAAGTTAAAAGAAACCCTAATCTAAAGATCCGATCATCGTCATCTTCACTTCTCTCTGGATCTTCACCTTTTGTTTTATCTCTTTTGCTTTTATCTTCTGTTTCTATATATCTTGCCTTAAATGAAAGACAGAGGAAAGAGAACAGCAATGGAGAGAAGAAACGACGACGTTTCCTTTCCCGAGTTCTCTTGTCGAAAACATCCTTCAGTTTACGTTGTCGGAATCTGTCAGTACTGTCTCAACGACCGTTTAGTTAACCTCGTATGTTCCGAATGCGGCGAACAGAGACTCTCTTCTTGCTCTTGCTCAGATATCTCTCCTGACCGAGCCTCAAACGCCGCCGTAGACGCCGTGAACGTAAAGATCTTCTCTCTCATCGATACAGAGTCGGCGAAACAGAGGAAACCGACGAGAAAAACAGAGGAAGAAGTTGTGGTGTTCAAGAGGAGTAGTAGCAGTTGCGTTGAGATTAAGAAGACGAAGCATCACAAATTCTCGAGACTCGGGAGGTTCTTCAGGAAGATTAACCCGAGAAAGGAGAGAGCTTTCGATGACAACGAGAACGAGAACGATTCTTGGGTTTTGAAACAGAGTGTTTCGAGATCGAGATCGCTCTGTAGCTTCCGAGGAGGGAACGGGTACTTTATCGGGTCGGAAGAAGACGTGTCGTCTTACTCCGGCGCGAGGAGCTCGTTCTCCGCCGCGAGAAGCTCCAGCGTCAACGGCGGGTTAGGGGTTCTCGAAACAGAGCATCGGAGGAGTAACTTCGAAGGGAGGAAAAGCAATTTCAGCGAGAAGAGTAACTTCGAAGGGAGGAAGAGTAACTTCAGCGAGACGACGGAGCACCGGCGGAGTAATTTCAGTGAGTCGGAGCCGCCGAGGAGGAGCTGTTTCGAGGCGAGGAAGAGTAACTTCAGTGAAACAGAGTATCCGAGGAAGAGTAACTTCAGCGAAACAGAGTATAAACAGAGTATACCACGTAGGAGCAATTACGAAGCGGCGCCGAGGAAGAGTGATTCGTCGGCGATGAGTTTCACGAGGAGGGTTTTGTCGATGAAAGAGAGTTACTTTACCGGAGGAGAGGAGCCAGGGTTTATAGATCTCAAGTTCGAGTCCTCTGGAGGAGGAGGGGAAGTAGTGGTAAACGACAGCGTTTTGGAGCGTGGAGGAGGAGGGTCTTGCCGGTTAACGAAGAAGGATCGAGAGGTGAGTAAGAGTCGAAGGACGAGTTTCAAAGGGTGGAAATGGATATTCGGACATCATCATCATCTTCATCATTAAAGAGATTCATCATGATGATGATGGAGATTGAAGGAAACAGTTGAACTATTTGTGTTATCCGATATCAATCTTAGTTGAAATGCTTTTGTTTTTCTCTAGTGATTTATCATTTTGTTTTATTGAATAGTATAATTTATCGACGTCTCATTTTGAAATGATAGAGATGAGATTATGAGTGTACACAACATAACCGGTTTTAATCCAAGTCTTATTTTGTAATCTGGTAACATTGGGGGTTCTTATGTATTTAATTGATCACTTTGCTTCAATATTTGTGAAGGTTGATTAGCCGTTGTGAACTGTGATTGATACTGCTTGCGTGACAGAAGCTTTATCTACTAGAAATCTAATATTCTTTTCTTTTACCTTTTTGTGTTTAGTTAAGTTAAGCTATTCACATATTGAGACGGGAGCTAAGAACATGACTAATGGAGATTTTTAAGAGCAATAGTATTGGTGGGACAAAAGTTAGTCTTTAAAATCTTTTGTTTTTTTCTGTTTAAAAAAACATGTGAACTAATGGCGGGTTACCACGTGTCGTGAGTCCCGCAAACAGAGTAGAGGACGCAGCAAAAATGTTCTTTATCTAACGATTTTCTCCCCTTGTCCTTCTTTGGTTTTGGTAATTTGGGGTCCCCCCTCACCCAAGGACGCAGCAAGGACGAGCAATGTTGATGCTCTAAGGGCGGAGTTTTTAACGGAACTAAAAAACCGTTTCTTAACTAAAAAATTAAGAACCGGTTCTTAAATAAAACGATTTTTTAATTCCGTTAAGAACTCCAACCATAAGAATTCTCCATTAATCATGCTCTTATATTCATTACAATGTCCCCAATATATGAAACTAATGATTATGTTTCGTAAAACATAATTTATTATTCTTTACCACTTTAAAAAAGTTTTCAAGTTTTGATGGTTATGTTAAAAAAGCGAAGAAGGTTAAGGACAACATGAAACAAGGTGGAGAATTGAAGGATGTGTTCTTCATCAGATGTGTGTGATAGGTTGATGTAACCAAGAGGAATAGGAAGCCGGTTCAGTTGATTGAGATGTAACTCGGAATAAAAACGGGTACAATTATGAGTGTAATAAGTCGTTTTCAAGTGCAAATATAATGAGTGAGAAATTCAAGAAAGCGAGGAATAAGATTAGGTGAAGAGTTCAAGTTAAACTAAGGTTCTTAATGCACTTGCTGGCAGGCGTGGCCGAAACAATAGTTAGGCATTGTGCTAATTTTAAAAAATTTCATACTCATATCAAATATGTAAACTAGGATCTTAATTTTCACTTTCATATCAAATCTGTATAATTGTATTATACATGTAATTTTAACAAATTATGACATTTATTTCTGTAAGAAAGTTGGTGAAAAATAAAGGTACGAAGTGCAACACTTGTTCAAAGCCAGTACTACTTGTTGCTTGCGGTATATCTCAATCTCTGTAAGTATAGATTTGTTACACATTGGAAGACGGTAAAACCCGGGTGAACAATCTCTTGTGTATTTTCTTGGTTGTTGCAACCGAGTGAATCAAAGAGAGTGATGGTGTCACACATGATTTTGTTTCCAAAACTTTAAAGATGCTAGAAGACAAATGTTTCTCCCACTTACAACTACTCAGATACCATCACATAGGATACAAGAAGAGTCCGCGTTTATGATGTCAGAGAAGAGGACATGCAA
>CAKOAT010170933.1:25284-38862 GCA_932364175.1 Eruca vesicaria subsp. sativa
CTCTCTCTCTCTCTCTCTCTCTCTCTCTCTCTCTCTCTCTCTCTCTCTCTCTCTCTCTCTCTCTCTCTCTCTCTCTCTCTCTCTCTCTCTCTCTCTCTCTCTCTCTCTCTTTCTTCTCTCTCTTGTGAAATTTTTGGTTTTGCTAACTCTCTCTCCCTCATTTTAAACTTGTTGTGATGACAAAACATGGAATGATTTGTCTTCATGAGTGTATGTGGATATTGATCCACAGAAGCTTCAAGACTTACTGCTGATTAAGGATGTGATTGATGGTTGTTTGGTTCTGATCTTTTTAGCTTTCGAGTTTAATCACTATTGTGATTGATGGTTGTTTTGATCTTTTGACATGATGATAATTTTGTTCTTGTAACTTCTAAGTGTAATGACATAAAGACTTTATAAGAACTGTCGCCATGGTTATATTTAAAAAAATTGGTTTAAATTTCTTTTCATCTTAGGACTTGTGCGTTTGTTGGGGAAATTCATAAGATTTTGACTTAATGGGTATTTGGTGTATGAGAGTCTCTGCTTTATAATATATTGAAAGTATGAAACTTTAAGCTCTTAATGATCATTAGTATTGTTTCCTTTCCAAATTTTGATTCTTTCAATGAATTCAGTCAAGTGTTTGCAAGGGAACCCATGTGTTAAAGCTCGTTGGTGTGTTACACCAAAAGATCCCTGCGCACATAAAGTCGTATTTGTATCTAGCTAACTATTGTTTTGAGTTTAATGCTGTAAGACTTTATAAGAGTTGTCGCCATAGTTATATCTATTTAATAGTGGTTTGAAGTTTCTTTTCATATTAACACATTCACATTGTATCTTTAGTACTAACCAATTCAACATAGGCGATCTCAAAGTTCCAAACCCAATACATTGTGGTAGCTTATGTACGTGTTTACTTAAACAAACATAAATCAGTGATCATAATATTCTCTTCTTTCTCTGGTCTGTGGTGATTCAGTTTTATTCTCTCTGCCTTGACTTCATTCCTTTGTTTTAAAGTTACTTTCATTGACTTCATGTTATGATTTCTCTTTGTTTAGTGATTTGTACATGTGATTTTTCAGAATAGTAAGCTCCTTAAGGTGACTCTTTGATACAAGCCTAAGCTATCAAAGGCTGTAGGATCCCAAGCAAGAGAGAGAAAGAGCCGATCTGCACAAGGGATGGATCAAAGGACTGATCTAATCAGACAAGGAATTCGGATGAAGGTAACTTGATGGATCGAAGTACACCACACGAGGAATGGATGATCTCGTGATACAACACAAGGTTTCTCAAGGCCGTGGAGGTACTGGTCTCACAAGGCAGATAGAATGGAGGCGAGTTCTTGCTTGAGAGCTCTAGGGTTTTCTTTAGAAGAAAGTTTATGTTTATTCTGAATACTACCCAAGAAAGGGGCTTGCGAAACATATAAATAAGAAACTAAAGGAACATGCTCCTTTAGGTCAAGTAAATTAGAACTATAGTCTAAAATTAAAACATAAGGGAAATGACATAAGTCTTCATAGCCTTGGACCGAGATAGCATCTAGGAGATGTGCAAAGCAGGTTGTGTCCTCGTTAAAAACCTTCCTCCGTAAAACCCATCAGGACAAAACCAAGAGCAAGGAAAAGAGCACACACAAAGAGCTTGGCCTAGTTACTTGAACAATCCAAGAGTCTTGCTAGGCAAGTTGATCTTCTATGGTAATGATCATCAGGTTGCTGTAGCCTTGGTTCAGAATGAATGGCCATAGGTCTTCACTTGGTGCCTTGATGTGTTCAGCCGGTCCATCACTCTTCAAGCTTAATTCTCCCATCTTCAAGGCACCTATCTTGGTGTTATCTTCAGCAACTTCTTTAGTAGGATTAACCTGTCCAAGATCAGAAACAAGTATCATGCTCTCATTAAACTTATGTTAAAGTATCTTAGCTCTTTGTCTGGTAATAGCTCCCTTGAATACGGTTGGTACTGACACTTCTTGAACTGTCTCTGGTTTAGTTATCTTGCTGATCATGTCTTATCAGGTTCAGTTAGGTCTGGTTCAAGCTCTGGTTGAATGCCTCATCACTCTTCCTCTGTCATCTATGACATAGACTGACACAAATGGTTGGTTATCACGGACATTCCTCTGATAAATTCATCACCGGATGAAGAAGCAAACAATTCTCAACGATTGACATTTCAAGTACAAACACAAACTATTAAATAACAAAAACATAGAGTAAAAACTCTATAACTAATAATATTTGCGTTTTGAATTTTTGTTAATTTATAGAGATTAATTTACAAAAAAAAATTTCCTTTTTTAGATTTCTCTATTTTTAGAATATATCTTTTTATAAAAAATGATTTTGTCGCATATATATATATATATATATATATTAATTAAACATTAGAAATTCGACTTTTATATCGTTTTGTTATACTATTTGGTGTACATGAAATATGTATCATAGAGTTCAAATGTAGCTTTAGATATATAGTTTAACTAAACTAGATTTTGACCCGCGCAACCGCGCGGGTGTTTGTTTTCGTTTATACTTAGTTATATAAATATTTTGTTTTCACTTGTAAATTGATATATATTATAGTAATCAAATATTTACGATATGCATAATAAATCTTTTTCAAACATAATAATACTATATAATAAGTGTTTTAATCAAATAAATTGTTTCAAATTTTCTATATTATACATGTTTTTCAAACATGTGTTTGTTTCTTCTTCTATATTTTATTGTTTGTTAGATTAGTATTTCATTTTTAGATAAAGTAATATAAATAGAGCTTATTAAATATTAGTATACTTTAATTTGCAAAGATAATATAAATTTCGAAGAATTTTTTGCTAAAAACTAAACTTATAGCTTCATAAATTAATATTATAAAGAATTTTTTAAACAATTTATTTTTTTTAAACAATATAATTTTCAAAATTTACATCAAAATAAATTTATCTAATATATATAGCGTGTAAATTTTGTTTGGGTATATAAATATTCTATATTACTAATCTGTGATTTTTGTTAATATATTGTGGATGTATTTAACTATTATTGACATATTTCCTTATAAATAATAGAAGATTCCTAAACTTATATTTATTGACATATTTTACGTCACTAAGTTGGAAGGTGTGGGGGTAATTTACCAAAATCAAATTGTTAAGCATATCTTTGTTATTATAGATATGATTTTTTATAAGATATAATGATGATAAGGTTATTAGAGACTTAATGTAACATAACTTTCTAGTAATAGTCCATTTTTAAAAAAATCACACATGAAGTCAAGTCATGACTTCTGTTTTAATATATAAGATTACTTAAAAAGTATAATTTATGTTATTTAAAAATATATTTAAGTTAAATATTACTATTTTGTAAACTTTCTTTTTTTATGAAACCATATTATATATATACTTATTTTTCGTTTTTAAATAGTTTGTAAATTTTAGAAATATTTCCTTTTTGTTTTATATTGTTATTTGGAAGATTTTAAAAAGGAAATAATAATATTTAAATATATTTTTAATTCATTAGGGGTATCATAGTAATCAATCAGTGTGAGAGTTAACGTGAGCGCGACACCTAAGAAAGTGACTTCTCAAATAATATTATAGAGATATTATCAAAATATATTGAAGAGTTAAGAAAAATAGAAATGAACTTCATTGTGAATGTAAATATATATATATCAGTTATTAATTTATGATTTTAGTGGAACTATATAATACATAAATTTTTTTAAAAAAATTATTCTCTTATTATTTTATCGATATGTGTCAGCTTGAGCCGACCTAATTCGGAACCAAAGAAATTTATTAATTTAGTGTATAAATTATGAGTATTAATTTATAGACTTTTTTACTTTATTTATAATTGGTTTTTAACCAAATGTGTATTGAGTAAAAGAGATTAAGCCATCTAAGTTCCTAGATTTTCAATAAAACTATTGAAAATTTAAACTTCTGTATGCGACATTTGTCTATGTAACAGAGATTAAATTATTGTCAGACCTTTCAAGTTATGTTTGGTTCTTGAGAGGTGCTTGTAGAAACAGAGGAAAGCTTATCCTCTGTTTTTTTCTGGCTCCTCTGTTTCGAGAACTGTGTTTTCTCTGATGTAGCCACTTCATCTCTAGAAGATACTTCAACATCTCGGTTTGCCTAATTATGATCGTTACAAAGCTCAGAATCATCAGGCTCACGCTGTCTGTCTTCAAAGGACTCTGTTCCTAAAGTATTTGACTTCACCAAATCCTCTGGCAAGTTTGAATTTGATTTACACCTCACAGACTTCTCCTGGACCAACACAACTTCATCAACACATATATCCTTTAGATAAGTTTTCTCCTTATAGCAAACTACAATCTCTGGCAAGTCACACACTGGATCAACTTTAGAATCTCTTATATCAACAATATCATGACTATTGAGTTTCTTTCCAGTCTGATTAGAAGGTATTTCCTCGACATATTTCACCAAAGCGGCTTTGATCTAAGTATCTAACCCCATAACAAATTGGTGCATCTTCCCCTCTTGTCACTCTTACTCAAGCTCTACAATTGCAGTACACGTACAAGCAGAGAGTGGCTTATACATATTAAGTTCTCACGTAAACAAGAAAAATTAAGTCTCGGAAGTTTTCCATTTTAATACCATGTAGAGGTGAAACTTGTGTTTTGAGAATACTTTCTTATTGATCTTGTTTGCACAATACGTGAGAGTCTCACGAAAACCCTAGAGGAATTTAGGAAAATATCCTAAATAGATCTGGACATAATACAACATAATTGGTAATTATCCTATTATCCTAATAAAGATAACGAAACGAACGAACCACATATGGATTCATATTTACGAATGAGCTACATTTTTCCAATCACTTTTCACATGCATTTACAATTCGAGCATCTATATATGTTTATTAGGAAGCAATTGCTATAGCCAATGGGTTATTGTTGTGCGATGATAAGCTTTTGCGGGCCTTGTAGAGTTGTACCATCTATATATGTTCATGAATTTTGTTCCATCTCATCTTCAGTCATGAAGAGCTCTCTTAACAAGATAATTTGAGGAACAAATTAAAAAAAGAAGAAGATAATTTGAGGATGTCTTGAAGAATTCCAAAAAATTCTTTGACTGAGTCTCGTCTGTTGATGGCTTGGATGATCATGTGAGCGTCTGAGTTAAGAGAAATGTTGATGAGCCATTGATCATGAGCTTGGATCATGGCTTCACGAAGTGCCCAAAAGAGTCATAGTACTGTTTGCGTGGCCGCTCTCCAAGCTGCGTCTGTGCATGTGGATTGTGATGATCTCAGGCTGAGCCTCATATGCGGGATGATCTGTTCCGCTTGTGCTTCCTGCCATTCTCACGCATCTGTTAGAGCTTTTAGTAATAGTGTCCGCGCGCCGGTGAAAATTCTCTTTCGATTCATTATCATCGCTAGAACTGTGCTGACTGGATTAGGCTTAGCATGGGCCTAGGCTGGAATTGTTTTCGCTATATTGCTTTAATTCTTAATCACTAGAAACAGATCGATGGAAAGTAAGTCAGTCACGGCCGGTCGGTAGTTTATCGGACATGGTCGGCCCTCAGATTTTTGGACTACTATATAACATTATTCGGCATCAGCGTACTTTATTATTATTTTTGTTTTTCTGTCAATAATAGTCATTGTTGAAGATTAGTACGTATGCCATTTTATTTGTTATATTGTTGATTGATTTTTTAAAAAGCTTGAGCATGTATATGTAAAGACTTCATAATCAACTTGATGCAAGTTGAATATGATTTATATATATATATATCCAGTTCTATGCAAGACAAATTAAATAATAAAAGGGCAAATCGAAAAGAACCTTGAGATATCGTTTCTGATCATCATATACTCCTTTATTGAATTTTGATGAGCTTGTTGAGATCGACAAAAAAAAAAAGAATCAGTTGTGGAAGAAGCATGACTTGCTAACATTGGCAAAAGAAACGTTTTTAAGACTGAAAACATGGTTGAAGTTAGATAAATTTGGCAACGTATGTTTCATGTCCAATATAAAAGAAAAACGTTTTTCAAGTAAATTTTATGATGGGTAGATATGAAAGAAAAACTTGTTGATATTAAATCCGATGTATATATTAAAGTTAGGTTCAGTTGGTTTCCTACTAACATTCGTGAAAGTCTATAAACATTGTTTTACCGATGATTATGTTTCTGTTTTACCATGTTTTATTTGTTATTATCAGTTTTTCGTCTTGACCAACTATAGTTTTATCTGGATGACTTAGGCATGGTCCTATTAAAAACAGTCAATGCATCTATTTTATAAACGTATCAATGTACCAACCTATCTTGATTTTCGCGCGGATTCACATAACCTTTGCTTTGGTGTTTAATAAAGAAAGATACTTAGCGTGTACATAATGGACAGCTTTTCACAAAAGAGCTTTGAATTACGTCATAACTTTTGGTTCACATGAACTTATTTTAAAATTTACTTCGCTATATACACTACAATCGCTATTTTCCAGAAAGATTTGTAATCGCATGATCATTACAGATTCAAGAACTAGTAGAATTTAATGTGTAACAAGATACTTATTACCTAAATTGGAAATGTTTTTATAATTTGATCGAAAACACTTTTCTTCGTCCATACCCTACCAAAAAGAATATCTTGATCGAATGGCTACATTAATGTAGAGTGTTATTCAAGGAAACTTCGGCAAGATTATCGTAATCCCACAAATTCTGTTCACACATTATATTATCTAAAATAATACTCCATATTATATTTTTGCAGCTTTGATTATCCATTTCCCAGTGTCTTCCTTATAGAAGCAAAGAACAAAGGAATTCCTTCAAACCAAATATCCCAAATTACAAATACTTCAACATGTTAGGATTTAGTTTGTTTTTTAATTTCTTCTATTGTCTATATATTTCTTAACTTTCTCATTCAAGATTCAATGGAAGATCTTAACACATTTGCAGCTGACTGCATCGTTGTATCATGTTGTTGCAACTGTCTTTTTCTACAAATCGCGATCTTCATCTTCCTTGGACTTCCTCAAAAACTGATCAAGAACACAAGAAAATGTTACAGAGAATGGGGCATAAAAGGAAGAACAAAAAGAATGGGGATCGATTGTGAACGTCGAGGAAACTCCGCGGTTGATTGGGGATGGAGTAAAGAGACTATGAGTATAGAGATGGAGGACTTTGGATGTATTGGAGAAGTTGAAGAGGCTTTAGAGGAGTTTTCAAAGAATGGTGAGTTTTTGTTTGGAAGCTTCTGGGGAACAGAGAGGGTTCAAAATTCTTTGTCTATGTCTAGTTATGTTGATGACAACTTTGACTTAAGATTTGTTAGTCGTTATGAGATAGTCGAAGAAAATACTCCTTGGATTATATGTTAACAACAACTTCACATATTGAAATTAGTTGAAATAAAAATATTTTCTAGGGTTTTGTTGTTTCAGTATATTTTTGATTCTACTGTTAACAAATGATATGTTTTGTGAAAATTTATAATATACTAGATCCTTTTCCCAGGCTACTCCTGGGTTATTTTGTAGGAGAAAAAACTCATTTGTTATGTCATTATGTATTTTTTAGAAAAAGTGTTGATTAAAAATGTTGGAAACCCGAGATGCTAAGATATATTAGAAGGTACTTTATACATAATATCTTTTAATAACTTCGAAAAATGTTCAGCCAAAGAACTTGTATTGAATAAAGCAGGTAGTAAGTAATGTTTGATGCATAATGAAATAGAAGTGTTTGTGAAATAATGTTTAGAAGTAGATGAAAGTTTTCATAATCTTGAAGAACAAAATTATAAAGTCTTAAACAACATGAAAATATTAATGATAGGGAAGCATGTGGTACTCTCAAGGCAGAGGATGTAGATTGGGTGGGATTTTTTTGAACTGGGGCCTGAAAATTAATTAAAATAAGTTAGTGAGTAGTTAATATTAATAGAAATATGTTTATTTATTTCATAATATATGTATAGGTACCTAGAGGTGAGAAGATTTCCATCATCACGGTAGCATTTTTGCTTCCAAATTTTTGTGTTATCAGCTAGAGCACTGTGGAGACAATTGTGATTTTCAGCTAAATAACCCTTTAATTTTTTTTTTAGTTTTGCGCCTAAGTATAAATTTTTACTTACTTTCATTGGAAGGAAGCCGGTTGAAGATCTCTTTGTAGACTATTTTTTTCACTTTCTGAGGGTGCGAATCATGGCCCTTAATGATTTTTAGTCCTGCTTTGCTTGTCACGCGTGAGAGAGCCACATATAGTTGACCATGGGCGAAGACCGGATTAGGTAGATATAAGAGAACTTCTTTCAAACTTTGACCCTGGCTTTTGTTGACTGTCATTGCGTAACACAATCTGATGGAGAACTGTCGCTGATGCAAAGTGAACGGTAGCTTTGTTTCATCATGCAATAAAACTATCCGGGTATGGTTACATACCGTAGTAATCGCATTTCTCGCAGCCACCTGTACGATAAAACTTGAGACTCAGCTTGTGTTATGCATAAGTAATGATATCAATAAGGTAATGCAAACCATTAAACTTACAGTCATAGAACTTTGGCTTGAATGTTGGCGGATCATTAATCATAAGAGCTGTGAATAGATATAACTTTCTTACTATTAAAGGATCAATTTAAAACTCAGTTGGATAAGTCTGAGGCTAAGAACACACCTTTTGGTTTGTTACGCGACCCATGTGGGCGGCCTCGTTTTCTCTTATGCGTGTGTCCGCCTGAAATTTGGGAATGGGAAAATGTTCAAATTGTTCTTTTTCCAATCTATAGGAAAAGTGTAATAGTAAACTTCATGTTTTTCCTTACATATATCTTTTCTACTATTGCATTATGAGAAAATATTTTAACATCTTCGTTATTGAAAATGTAGATGTTTATTGTTTTAATGTTTATGTGTATATTATAGATTTGTTCATATTTTACTTTGTTAACAACTAAATATGTATTCAGTTTGAAGTTATTTTTAAAACAAACAAATTTATAATGCTTATATATACATAATTCATACGTAATTAAACTATTACAATAAAGTATATATAACATAATTAAATATTAACTATTTTATAAAGTACAAATTAAATTAATCACATATGCATTCTAACATATATTTAAACATTTTGGAACTTATTTATGTTTACTTTGGGAAAATTTTAAAATTAAATGAAAATACTAATAAATATGACATAATAGCTAAATTATCATAGTAACATATATTTCAGTTTATTTTTGTTTGAAATTAAAAATTTATAATCATTACTTGCATATTAACAAATTTAGGGAGTATACGATAGACCACATAGAATTAAAGCACAGCTACGCACATATTTTATATTTTAATAGTTTATTTATTTAAAAATGTTTTGAACTATTATGTTCATTGACTTGTCTGAGTTTATATTTAAGTAATAAACTCTATCTAATTTTTTTTACTAATAAAATACATGAAAAAATATCAATTAAATATTGTTAAGTTTTTTTGACTCTTAAATTGTTTTATTATCCAATCTCTTATCTAAATTACTTATTAAAAATTTAATACACTTAATTTTAAAACTGTAGACATTCTAATATCCAAATTAGTTATAAGTTGGAATGAAAATTATAGAAATCGTCAAAATGGATCACAGATAAAATCTCAAGTTTTCAATTTTTATTTTTAGGATTAAAGTATGTAAACTGAGGATAATATTTAAAATTACAATATTAGTTGTACGTTACATTTAAATTTGAAGTACAATGAAGTACAAAAGTCCTTCTGTTTGTTTTGGTAAATTAATATGTACGTTAAGTAATAAAATATCTAAGTCTTAACATTATTATTTTACTGAGGTTCTACTATATATATATATATTTTATAAACAAATATATTGACATATTTACAATTTATTTTTTCTATGATTTCTTTGTTAGTAATTATAAGTTCTGCAAACTTTGGTAGTTCTATTGTTTGGTCATGGAGTAATGATGATGATCATTTTGGACTGTATATGTAAAAGCATTTACTTTATCTTCTTTTTATTTTGTAACTTAACATTGACCGAAAACAAACCGGATTTTGGTAGATTAAACCGAAATCGAAATCGGGTTTCGCATGCCCAAACCAAACATGACGTGGCTGTTTAAAGTCCTATTATTGGCCAAATATATTTGGTGATGTGGACATAGTGAGAGGGCTTTATTTGCCTCTTTTAATAGTGTATTTTATATTTTAATAGTTTATTTATTTAAAACTGTTTTGTACTATTATGTTCATTGACTTGTCTGAGTTATATTTAAGTAATAAACTCTATCAAAATTTTTTTACTAATAAAATACATGAAAATACATCAATTAAATATTGTTAAGTTTTTTTGATCTTAAATTGTTTTATTATCCAATCTCTTATCTAAATTACTTTTTAAATAATTTTAATACACTTAAATTTAAAGCTGTAGAAATTCTAATATCCAAATTAGTTATAAGTTGGAATGAAAATTATAGAAATCGTTATAATGGATCACAGATAAAATCTTAAGTTTTCAATTTTTATTTTTAGGATTAAAGTATGTAAACTGAGGATAATATTTAAAATTACAGTATTAGTAGTACGTTACATTTAAATTTGAAGTACAATGAAGTACAAAAGTCCTTCTGTTTGGTTTTTTGTTTTTTTGGTAAATTAATATGTACGTTAAGTATTAAAATATCTAAGTCTTAACATTATTATTTTACTGAGGTTCTACTATATATATATATTTTATAAACAAATATATTAACATATTTACGATTTATTTTTTTTCCATGATTTCTTTGTTAGTAATTATAAGTTCTGAAAACTTTGGTAGTTCTATTGTTTGGTCAAGGAGTAATGATGATGATCGTTTTGGACTGTATATATAAAAGCATTTACTTTATCTTCTTTTTATTTTGTAACTTAACATTGACCAAAAACAAACCGGGTTTTAGTAGATTAAACCGAAATCGAAATTGGGTTTCGCATGCCCAAACCAAACATGACGTGGCTGTTTAAAGCCCTATTATTGGCCAAATATATTTGGTGATGTGGACATGGTGAGAGGGCTTTATTTTCCCCTTTTAATAGTGTACTAGGTGACCGGTCCGCACCCTGTGCGGGTATATACAGATTCAAATTATGGACTTAATAATACAAAGTTTTAGAAGTAATAGATTTTATATCATAAGACCATCGTCTTTGAGGTAAAGCATCAGACACAGAAAAATGCTGGTACACAATATTTTACATGGAGGAGATGGAACAAAGTAACTTTAGTATCATTAGATAGTTATTGTGTGTATTTATAATTGCAACATCACAAAAAAATTTGTGTGTTGAAGGTTGAATTTTATTTTCCAAATCTGAAATTAGTAGTGTGTAGTTTTATAAGTAACATATTTTCTATTATCACTAATTAGAATTGTATTATATATGTGTTGTAATTCTTTATTTTAGGTGAAAAATATTATTATACATAAATTTTTCGTAAAATGTATGTAGACCGATTAAAAGAAATGTTACACATCTCTCTCTCTCTCTCTCTCTCTCTCTCTCTCTCTCTCTCTCTCTCTCTCTCTCTGAATTTATTGCGTTAACATAAATCATTCTTAAATATTACCAATCAATCTTGTGAATTAAATTTATACAATACTCCCTCTATTTTTAAAAAATTGATGTTTTAGACTTTTCACATATATTAAGAAAACTGTGTTTTTTTTGAATAAAATTTTTCCATAGCTTTTAGCCAATATAAATTCAATAAACACCATTAATTTTTTTTGAAACGTACAATTTTTCATTAAATTATACATTGAAAAAGTAAAAAAATCAATCTTTTTGAAATTTGATTTTTTCCAGAACATCAATCAATTAGGAACGGAGGGAGTATATGTTACGTGATGTTGTAATCATCATTAATTGGTAATCATTAATGTGATAAATGTGGACATATTTTTCATTCAAGGCAAGTTGTGAGAATTAAATAATAAACAAATAATAATATAATTGTTAAATGACGATAATAATAACTATAAAAATGACCTTATTATATATTGAGATCTGAAAAATTAATCCAATAAAAATATAACTACAAAAACAATAACGAATACATTGACTAAATAATAACATGTCATTAGAACGAAAATTAGATACTTTCATCTCTTCCAACAAATTATTACTAAAACATGAGTGTTATTACAATGCAATTATTTTAAAAATTGTCGTGAGCACAAGAAAAGACTCAATGTGTTTTTCTTTGAAATAAATAATAATGAATAACACGGGTAGTTACAAAAGATTAAATGTGTTGTTCCTGGAAAATATTCACAAAT
The DNA here is from genome assembly GCA_932364175.1 of Eruca vesicaria subsp. sativa. Taxonomy (NCBI): domain Eukaryota; kingdom Viridiplantae; phylum Streptophyta; class Magnoliopsida; order Brassicales; family Brassicaceae; genus Eruca; species Eruca vesicaria. The sequence continues at coordinate 37,663 of CAKOAT010170933.1, forward strand.
AAATATTTTTAAAAAAATTCGAGATCACTCGCCCTTGATTTTTTTTGTGGGAAAATGTTTTTTGTTGACAGAATGTTGATCCTCCAAGGTTACTGTCATGATCTTCTTGGTTTTTTCTCTTAGAAAAATGAGTTCCTGAAAAATCACCACCAAAGGAAATATCACCTAAGGACTGCAACATCATGACCTGCAAGAGAAATAGTTCATCACATTAGTATGCTATTGTAACTATAAAATCTAAGCAATTATAAAGTGTAATACCGATTTAGGAGGCAAAGCAGAAAATATTAATTTTTTATAATAAATATTTAAACTGAATAAAGAAAGTTAATCTACAATATCATAAGCTGATTTGAATTAAATATTAGTCTTCTTGTGCAGGTTATATTAATATAAAATAAGGCATGAAGCAATTTAAAGAAATATATTAAAAATTGAAATTTTTTTTTAATAATAAGCCATGAATCAATTTAAAGAAAAATATTAAAAATTGACTGTCATAAATTTACAATAATTGACATACCATTTAAGACAAATAATTGATGACAAAATAAGGTAATCAACATATCAACTTGCGCAAGTAATTGATAACAAAATAAGGCAAGTTATTAATAAACGGATTAACTAATTAAAAGCTTTTACCAACAAGGTATATCCATTTAAAATACCATAATATGAGTATAAAATTAAAGAAAAAATAAATAGTTTTGATTTTGATATATTGTAAATCTATAGAAATATATAACACAATCCCATAGAAACCTGCAAAGAAAATGTGATAAAAATTTTAAATATAACCCATAAGTAATATAAAATAAGAAGAACAGTTATGAATTAAAAATATCTCATGGAAACCTGCAAAACATTGTCAAATTTTGTTAGCAACTGTACAATATAAAATAATTTAATAGATTTCTAAATTTTATTGAGACGAAAATAATATTACTATTGAAACAAACTGAAAAATGCTTTGTAGTTAACTACACCCGGTGTTTCGTCTGTATTATTTATCTGTTAATAGAAAAAACAAACAAATGTAAGAATTTATAAATTTAATTTTTTTATCGAATAAAAATAGACTAATAAGTTAGTATTGACATCCCTTAGGTGTCTCCTTTATATATACTCTACTTTCCTTTTTTCTTATGTTATTAGGGAGATATTTTCATAACAAATGATGTTTAGGAATATAATTTCATA